>CAUYTI010096472.1:0-52002 GCA_963575145.1 Galago senegalensis | reverse complement strand
TGCGTGTGGTGCCCTCTCGGCTGCGGTCTGCGTGTGGGTGCCCTCTCGGCTGCGGTCTGCGTGTGGGTGCCCTCTGGGCTGCGGTCTGCGTGTGGGTGCCCTCTGTCCCTGCAGTCTGCGTGTGGGTGCCCTCTGGGCTGCGGTCTGCGTGTGGGTGCCCTCTGTCCCTGCAGTCTGCGTGTGGGTGCCCTCTGGGCTGCAGTCTGCATGTGGGTGCCCTCTGGGCTGCGGTCTGCGTGTGGGCGCCCTCTGGGCTGCAGTCTGCATGTGGTGCCCTCTCGGCTGCGGTCTGCGTGTGGGCGCCCTCTGGGCTGCAGTCTGCATGTGGTGCCCTCTCGGCTGCGGTCTGCGTGTGGGTGCCCTCTGGGCTGCGGTCTGAGTGTGGTGCCCTCTTGGCTGCGGTCTGCGTGTGGGTGCCCTCTGGGCTGCGGTCTGCGTGTGGGTGCCCTCTCCGCTGCCCTGATGCTCCAGGAGCTTCTCAGGGTGGCTGGTGCTGGAGAGGGCAGCTCACAGAACCCGGCTGGTCAGGCCCACACCTGGGGGCATCCGCAGCTGCCCCTGCCCCTTCTGGTTGAATTTCTTTCTTTCTTGTTAATGTCTCTAGCAAACAAAGAAACTTGGGCTAAATTTTTTTCATAATCAGCATCTGGGGAAAAATTTCATTCTTGCTAAGATTTTATGCCTCAATTGAAAAAGAAGAGATTTTGCCATTTTTGTAAATGGTTCCAAAATAATTTATATGTGATTTGGTTCATTTTTGTTACTGATTCTCTTACTCAACAGCTACTGGTTTCTTGCTTCCATGTGCAGAGCAGGGACTGTGCTGGGCTTTGGACACCAAGGGACGGACACAGCATGTGGCCCCAGCCTCAGGCACTGACAGAGCCTCCTTTCCATCATTTGCTTTTAAAAAGCCAACATTCAGCCCATGGTGGTGATGGGCTCCAAGAGGGTGTTTGTTCTGCTGCCCAGAAGCGGGACGTAGAGTGGTGAGCCCTGGGACAGGACCACTGTAGGACCCGAGGACACTGACATGGTGACTATGCTCTGGGGTCACATGGTACACATGGGCCTCTCTGAGCAGGAGAGCTTCTGTGAGGCCGACTTTCTGTGCCTCAGTTTCCTCATCTGTGGAATGCAGATGATAATGCTACCTCCCTAAGAGGCTGCTAAGAGAGATAAAGGACATGGCTCAGAGGAGGGTTGGTACTGAGACTTTCCTCAGGGTTAGCTGCTGTCCCTACCTTTATTCCTGTGTGTTCCTGTGTGGCACCCAGCCAGGAATGGTGAGGACATTCAGGGAGGGAATAGAGGTCCCTGGCAGAGCTGGGCGTGGCAGCGGGAGTGTGCACAGGCTGTCCTTGCACACAACACTCTCCTCTCGGCCTGTTTCCTTCTGCCTTTATCTCCATGGAGAGGAGAGTGTCAGAGCGGCCCTTGCAGCAGCCAGGGCACCTCTGTGCACTTGGAAAAGAGGCTCGCTCTGTCAGCCACCAGGAAAGAAGGGCCCCTCTCCTGGGCAGGGGCAGGCAGTGTGGATGCTCAGGGCTGGCCTGAAGAGCAGGGGCTGAGTGTCAACCCCTAGATGGCCTAGGGGTTGGGACCTACCTGCTCTGAGAGCAGAAATACCAGGGGGAATGACAAGAGGGACGACACAGACCTGGGACAAGCAGGAAGCCAGAAACCAAGAGCCAGAGCCACAGGACACCTGCCCAGAGGGCATATTTGGCGCTGGCAGGAGCCAGGTCAGGGCTGAGGAGGAAGGTGGGTGGGCTACACACAGCCCGGAAACTTGCCACCACCTGCTCCCCATCCTCCACACGCCTTCCCGTTCACTTGCACCTCTGTGAAGTTCTGCCCAGATTTACTGAAAGCATTGTTGTTCCTCATACCTAACTGGGTGACATTTAGAACAAAACACATGAACTTTAAAGATAGTCAACATTTGGAGACCATCAGAAAACCACATCCACGGCCAGGAACAGGGCTGTGCACACTCTGGGAGAAAACCCTACCAAGGCTCTGTCTGCGGTGGGACACAGCCCTGGCAGAATGCTCGCCCACAAGCCAGCTGCCGACTGGTGGGGCAGGGAGCTGTGCCCACCTTCTCTTTGGGAATTTGGGGCTTCCTGTACCTGAGACCAGGGTGAGGCAAACCAGCTGCCCCTTGAGGGGGCCGAGGCTGTGTACAGGGGGTGCTTGGGGCACGGAAACAGGGCACAGGCGCGGTCCAGCTCCAGGTCGGGCTTTGGCAGATGCAAACACTTCTTGGAGGCCAGCTCTCGATACTTCCCGGAAACGTACTTTTCCGCACACCTGAAGAATCTTTTCTGCGTTCCTCTTTCACATGTCACAGGGCACTGAAAACAGGAGAGAAAAGCTGTGAGTGAAAAGTGCCTGAGTTTCCCTTGAAAAATTAGTGGGTCAAAATGTTCCCCAAAGATGCAAGCTTAGACATTTATATGTGTGGACATTAAATGACATTTATTGGACTTTAGCATTTTTAAAAAAAGAAAGGCATTATAGTCTCTATCATAAGGAAAGGAAGATCTGGAGGTCACAGTGGCACAGCGCCATGGGGTGTAGGCAGGGACAGGGCAGTCAGAAGCCACCAAGGGTGAAATTCTAAAGCTACCACTTCACTGGAAATTTAAACTGTCCGGCTGTCACTGATATTAGTAGGATGTACCGAAATTTAATTCCCAAGGGCAGGGGGAAACCCCACAACTCAATGGATGAATCCACCCAACCGCGGACGTAATACTTGGCTCTAAAGTAGGGGCAGGCTGAGCAAACCCAGGGCTCACAAATCTTCCAGAAACGTGAAAGCAGCCTGTGCAGAAGGCAAACCCACTGCTTCCCTCCAAGATGGCTCCCAGCTCCAGCTGTCCGGGCTGCCAGACACTCTGGATAGTGCAGAGGTGCCCTGGGCAAACCAGCAGGCCGGGAGGAAGGCCACAGCCCCCTGTGCAAGGACACACAGGAGCAAGGCACACGGTTGAACCACAGGGCGCAGAGGGGCTCTGGGAGACAGGTTCGCCCGGGACTGCTGACTCATGCTGGGGGGACGAGGTGACCACCTCCCCCCACGTAGAGTGCTGGACTGTTGTTACCCAGGCAGGTGTTACTGGAGCAACACCTGCCCACGTTCCCAGCTTGCACTCGTGCCCTTAGGCTTACGGTGTGTTTTCTGTGTCTTCATGGAGACGGAGTTGGGAGGCTCCCTTCATCGGGGTACCAGGCGTAAAGAGGGAAGCTCTGGGGGTAGGGTGCGCTCACCTGGGACCCCACCTACCTGGGACCAGGCAGACACGAGCCACTGCAGCTTCTTGTGGCTGTGGCAGCGCTGTAGCAGGCAGACCTCGTGCGTCCTGGGCTTGGGCTCTGAGGTACAGGCTGCGTCGGGCAGCAGCCGCGTTTTGGGTCCAGGGTCGGTGCTCTTACAGGTCACGGCGCGCTTCCTCCAGCCCTTCCCGCAGGTTCGTGAGCACTGCAGGAGGAGTCTGCTCAGCACTGGGCAGGCTCCGTGTGGGCTGGTCACCCCGCGGGACCCAGCCGCCCCCGCCGTCCCCACCATCCCCCGCCAGTGCGCTTACCTCGGCCCAGGGCCCGGCGCTCCAGGCGGGCGGGCAGCGCTGCGGGTTGCAGGCTTGGCGGCCCGGGGGCTCGGGGTGTGGGCACAGGCTGGCAGGGACAGGCTCCATGTGGTGGCGAGCGCGCCGCGTGCAGCGCACAGGCCGGGTCTGGACGCCTCCGCCGCACGTCTGGGTGCAGGTGCTCCAGTTCCCCGCCGACCAGCTGGGAGGGCACAGAGAGGGGTGTGAGGGCCATGGCCAGAGACGGTCCCGCCACAGTTGGGGTGTCCTTCCTGGTTCCTGCTCTGCAAGGCTTATAGAGGTCCTCAAACTTTTTAAACAGGGGGCCAGTTTACTGTCCTTCAGACCGTTGGGGGGCCAGACTGCGGCCCGTGGGAAGAGTTGGCTGCTAAGCAGGACGGGCAGCGGCCTCAAAAAACAGCCAGCAGGCAGGATAAATGTTCTAGGCAGGCTGCATGTGGCCGGCAGATGTAGTTTGAGGACGCCTGCTAGCCAGTTGCCCCTGCTGCTTTGATTTGGGGTAGGGGTGGGGGTCTGTAGTTCTTTCTTGCCCCTGGCTGCTGGGTTCCAGTGTCCTTGGAAATAACCCACTTCAGTACAGGGTGTTGTTAAATATAAAAGCCTCATACTTACTTTTGTTTGTAGGTAAGCTATTTCATACCAAGTGTTTTTCCTGAAGAGATTCCACTATATTTTTTAAAAAATTAGGAAAATCTATAATATGAATTTTTATGTACATAAAAAGAAAATATGTCAGTGTTTAGGAACTGTCCATATTAACTGTGGAAATGCTTCCATTGTTCAGTGTCAACAAGATTAGTTTTTCTTCTTACGTGCTAAACCATCTAAATTCTGCGTCCTTGCTGTGCAAGTTCCGTGTTGGGCTCCACAGCAGCGATGATTCTGCTTCTGGAGCCTCTGGTGGCTCCACTGCCACCTCTTGTGCTTTTGTGTGGCTTGTATGTCTCCTTTCCTTTCTTACATTTGCTCTCTCAGTCCTGCAGCCTTCTAAATTATACCCGTTGTGTCCACATCAGGCTGTGAGAGACATCTTGGCCGTCGGGAGGCTTTTCACACCATCTCATTAAGCCTCCTGCCCCAGGATCTCAAGATGTTCCAGCTGGGCTGGTCCATTCTTTTCCCTCCGCTCCCAACTGCAAGTCATTACGAGGTCCTCCTGAACAGAGGTCATTCGTACCACATCACTCACACCACATGCCAAGTGTCTGTTTTGTTTCACAAACTGAGCTCTGGGGAAATGTCTTCATTTCAGATCATGAGCAAGTCAAAATCCATACAAGGTTCAGTGCTAATGTCTCAGGCTTCTATGAACAGTAATAAGCTGTGTTCAGTAGCTGGTCAGTTGCTTGCCATAGGATCCCTGCTTTGTTTGGGTTTTCCTGAGTCCACCAGTTGGAACAACACAAGGGCTGGTATTACCCAACTCAGTCAGTCTCCGAGGCAGGGCACGGCAGGGCTCAGCACTCAGCAGCTTAGTACGTCCCACTGCTCAGGGCCCATCCACAGTGCATACCTTTCTAATCCTCAGCACTGCAGGAAGAAATGATGGAATTTAAAGTTCCCACTCAACAGTTTAGGTGGGATGTTCTGTTATCATTTGTTCAATTCCTAATATCCTTAGTGGTCAGCAGTCATTGGCTATTTCTCAAATGACTCTCCCATTTTTTAGAAAATAAAAAATAACATTTTGATTTGGGTATGTAATGTTTCCTTTTATCCAACAAGGATAAAATACCTTGTCATTCAGCAGCACACAAGCAGCTGATGTGTTGTGACAACATTCCTGAGCCAGAGGCCAGCCCTGGCCTGGACCCTGGCCTCATGCTGCTCACAGCTGAGCCCCACCCAGGGCCATTTGAGCTCTGCTGATGGATTTAACATCAGTCTCTGTAAAATTCAGCATCAGTTTCTTTAATTTCTGTTAATTCTTTCTGAATTTTCAAGATCCAGCACTCTGCTGCTTTATTTTCAAGAGTAACTCTTGGCCTTCTAGATAGAGGTCTCTGAGCCCAACAAAGGTGTGCAGTGATGATGGGTAGCAACCTCGCCATGGCACAGACCTGCAGGAGGCCATGCTCCTTCTCAGGGACACACAGCTGGACGTCGTTCCAGAGGGGTGGTGTGGGAGATGGCCCAGGGCATAGCTCTCCTGATCTGCACTGGGACAGGCTTGGGTACAACTGGGTTTTGGACCATCACAGGGCTCTAGTAGCTTTTCGTAATTACGCCATTCCCTTTTGTGACCTTTGCGACTATGCACATGCTCAGTTCCCAGATGACTCAGGGGTTAGGACAGCTGCCTACATGGCCTGAGAGGACAGGTAGTATGTGACTTCTAAAGACACAGCAACCTTCCCTTCCTATGAAACAGCAGCATGGTTATGTGTGTAAGTAATCTGAGATCTTCCATGTTCTTCTTTTAAATTAAATGTTTTAGAGATAATAATGGACATTCAACAATAAACAGATGCCACTTTGAAAAGGCTTCCTTTTCCATAGGAAATGCTTCAAAAATTAACTTTTAGACACACAGGCTGGCTATAAGCTGATAGGCCAGTGGCCAAGGTTAGCAGAACGTGGGGAAAAGTGGAAGACACAGGCTGACGTCCTAAGCCCCCGGACATATGACCCAAAGCTGACTGGGGAGTTTATTACTGATCTGTGTCAAAGGACATTTCTTCAGTATCACCTGGTGGCAGCTGCACTCCCAGCAAGTTCAGAGGCAGCTGAAGGAGACAGAGTCCAGCTCTGAAAGAGACGATGATCTTGGTAACAGAGGTGCGAGTCACTGTGCGGGGCTGTGAGATAGACAGCACTGTGCTTGCATTCGCCACCCTCAGCAGTGATGCATGTAAGGCTCCAAATCCCTCTACGACCCGCAGGAAGTACATCAGAAGTGACAGCAACATGTCACATGTGCTCATCCTCTCTCTGCCATGGTGGGTTTGCACAGATGTTCTGGATGCTGTCTGGGCAGGCCGACCTGGGCCTGAGAGGACAGGCCTGGACACTGGGCCTTGCCGTCAGCACTTAGGAGCTTGCAGTTTCATAGTGGCTTCATCATCTTCAGCCTCAACGGTCAAACTGCTTTGTTCGACTTGGGAAACTGAAGGAGAGGTTTACAGTGAGGGAGACACAGACATGGAGCTGTTTCCATGTCTAACTCTCTGCTGAAGCACATGGAGCCAAATTGTAGGACGTCAAACCCTCACCCCAGGAGGCGGGGCTCTGACTGTTAATTTTATGAACTGTGAAATGCCAAAGGTACTGGAGTGTTACTATTCAGGGGGGACCTGCTGTTTTTACCTTGGTTTCCTGCCTCACTGTTCCCTCAGCCAATTTTACCTTAAAAAGAATCTATCAGGTCTACAGAGCATTCACTCTGAGGAGAGACAGGGAAAGTGGAATTAAAGCAGACAGACAAGGAGATTGACGTTGATGTTCAAAATGGCCTTAATTCCCCGTTTTGACAAAAATCCTGCATCTGAGGGTCTCAGAACACTGAGGGAGTTTGCATTTATTCCTGTACATGAAAGATTTTTAGCTCATGGAAGTTAAAAGGAGAAACATTCCATTCCAGTGACGATAGTATGGGTCCTTTGCGAGGCTGCCCCTTCATCAGCTCTCCAGGAAAGGCTGGGACAGGGAAGCGGGAAGGACCCCAGAGCTGATCATGTTCACCAATCTTGTCTCGCATATGGGGAAGCTGAGCTCCAAGAAGCCAGGGCTTCTTGAGTTTGGAGAAGATGCAAACAGAAGGGACTTATTTTAGCACCAGTCACACCTCTAAAACAGAATCCATCTCTCCTTTACTGGAAAGAACGGGAGATTTTACTATTATATCT
Organism: Galago senegalensis; assembly: GCA_963575145.1. NCBI lineage: Eukaryota > Metazoa > Chordata > Mammalia > Primates > Galagidae > Galago > Galago senegalensis. Next base: position 44,540 of record CAUYTI010096472.1, on the reverse strand, counting down.
TCAATGTTGGGCAGGTGACCCCTCTTGCTCACTACAGTAACCCTCAATACCCAGCCACAGAGCCGACTGTGCATGTTACAGACACCTTTGTTATGCCTCAAAAGATACCAGGGTGGGACACAGACATGGGGGTAAATCAACCATCTGGACCAGACTGCACCTAAGATGGAGAGCTGCCTGCATGTGCAGGAACCCCTCCACTGTGCCAGGTATAACAGCCAAAATTCTCATGCCCAGGAATGGCACATGGGGCTGTGAGGACCCTGGACCATTCACCTGTGACCAAGACAGTATTTTCCAAACTATAGCTGCTGGAAGGGCTCTCAGACATCTGCAGCCCTGCTGAATCAGAATCTGATGGCCCTGATGTTACAGGGGTTAGGGGTAGGAATCTGAAGCTTTGCAAAGCCCTGCCCACCCCACTGCTGGCAGTTGGAGTAGCAGCAGCTTTGGGACCCCAGGGTGGAGAAATGCAATGGGCCTCTCCAGGTGCCCCCTGGGACTGGCCACTGGAGCTCTGAACTACACTTCTCCTTCCATTTTGGATTCTAGTACTCACATTAACGTTGTACTGATTTTATTTCATAACCATCATGAGAATTAACTAGGACCTGCCAATAAAAAACTGGGCTGAAAGAAGTCTGGGAATCAAGTCTTCTGGAGGAAACCAGATACCTTCATTCCTCTTGTAAGCACAGCAGGAAAGGTCAGCTGGGCTCCTCCATGGAGCGGCCTCCCTGGCTGTGCACAGCCCTTGAGGACTGAGGATTTAGAATTATGTCCTACAGCGGGTTAGGCTTAGCTCTTGCATGTGCAAAGTCAGGAAGGCGGAACTCTGTCCCAAAGACGGACCATCCTAGACCCCAAGTGGTTTCCGAGCTGGGCTAGAGGGCGCAGCTGTTCCGTCTACACTGTCTCTTCAACACTGGAATAAAGACAGCTGAGAAGTGAAGGTCACTTCACTGTCTCCCTTACTTATAGTCTTCCAAGCCTCTCAAACAATCCCATTTAACAAGAGGGGAGACTGCTATCCAAGGATGTCTGTCTCCATGGTGCAAGGTCTTCTTGAACTTCTGGTTTACTTGGATGTGGATGGTCGTCTTCATGGAGTAATGGGTGTGCTCCTAAGTGGAGGCACTGTTCAGGTTACAAACACTCCTCTTATATACCACCTCCCACCTCGGTACACAGTCACTTTCCCCCGGGCAGGGCCCGTGTGGTTTCCCAGGAAGCACTCCTGTTTTCTGCTTTTTACTTTCTATGTCTTTGTCAGGAAGGCAAAGCAGTGGAACGTTCCTGGGTTTGCTTCTGTCTCACGGCTCCCTACCGTCTGCTCCACTCTCTGCGTACTGGATGGCTGGATGGCTCCTCCTGCCCACTGGTTCACTCCAGCCATTAGAAACTCCTCTTTACTCACTCCAGACTGACCCCCTAGGCCTTTTCTGCCTCCACATTCCCTCGGCGGAGCAGGTCGGCCACCACCCACACCACGCTGAGCATGGGGGAGGTGCCCACCTTGTCCAGGAGGTCAGCATCCCCCTGCTGCCGCTCCCTGACTCCCAGGGTCCCGAGCCTGCACCCACATCTGTGTATGCCAGTTGAACTCATAATCGGAATTATGTAATATGGTTGAATTTGGTGTAGTTCTATGAAACATAAACATCAAAAAGGAAGAGTGTGTTTCTATGAAAACAAAGTTAAGTCTCTGGGATGACTAAGTACAGACCAGTCATTAAACGAGATTGTTGTCAAATTAGGTGTGGCCAAGACAAAAGTAAAATACGGAGAAAAAATAAAAAACCTGAAATGATTTTGCACTCAGACAAAATGGGACCAATTTCACCATTCTTTAAAGAACTCTCAGACTGGAAATCACTTAGGGAGACCGTTGTGCAAATGATCGGCTTGGAGCCTCCACTAGGTGGATCCCTACTCAAAAACAAAAACAAAAACAAAAACTGGGGCCATGATGGAAAGCATTATCAAATGGATGGACATTTATGTATTTTAAGTAAAAATAAACATTTGACATATGTGTTTGTGCGTGTGCTTTTAAAAATGATTTTGTCCATTGATCTGTTTCATCAACAGGTTGGGTAGGCAGCGTCTGTCACCTGGGGATGACTCCTGTACCCTCCCTGCTCAGTGTCACACCTGCAGAAGCCAGAGCTAGCTTACTGATACTGCCCTCTGATGGGTGACGGGCACCTGAGCCAGAGGTCCCTGTCTTTGCCCCTTGCCCTTCCTAACGGGACCCCCAGCTTCCTTCCTGCAGCCCTTCCCCTCACTCACCAGCCCGGCCACAGCCTCCCGTGCACCCAACACCTAGGTCAACTGAGTCCAGGTCTGTGATGGTTAATATCATGTGTCAACTGGGCTAAGGCTACTGTGCCCAGATATTTAGTCAGATATTATTCTAGATGCTTCTCTGAAAGTATCTTTAGATTAACATTTAAACCCATGGATTGTGGAATAAAGTGGATTATGCCTCAGTGGAAGTGGGCGTCACCCAGTTAGTGGAAAGTTGGAAAAGATGAAAATGAGGACCCCTGAGGAGGAAGAGGCAGGGAGGGGGAGGGGAAGGGGAGGAGGAGCAGTGGGTGGGGGGGAGGAGGGAGAGCAGGGAATCTGCTGCAGGCTGTGGATTTGGATTCAAAACTGCATTGCTTCCCTAGGTCTCCAGCCTGCTGGCCTGTTCTGCAGATTTTGAGCCGTGTTGAGCCAATTCTTTAAAATCAATCTCCCTCTGTCTTTGTCTCTGTCTCTCTCCCTCCCCAGGCCCCCCCTTTAGTTCTGCCTCTCTGGATCACCCTGACAATGCTCACTGTTGCTCTCATGAATCCCTCTTACCTGCCCCCCTGCAGTGGTCCCCCTCTGCTTCCCAGAGTACTGTCAGCGCCCGTCACTGACCACAGGCCTCTGCGGCTCCCTGCTCTGAGGGCACGTGGCTCACTCTCGTGGACCTGCTATGCCTGCTGCCCCCCCTCCCACAGGCCCAGGAGCACGCGGACGGGGGGTACCAGGAGTTTAGGACACTGATGAGGGGTCCCACGGCTTTTAGAGTAAAGAGGGTCTGTCTTGGTCAAGGCCCCTGGAACGGGCCATCTCCCCAGTCACGTCACTTACTCTCCCCGCTAAGGATTCATTTGGTCACTCCAAGGCCCCAGCTGGCATCAGCCCTGCTCTCTTCCCTTGCTCTTCCTTCAGTTTGGTAATCCTGCCCTGCATGCTGACCCTGCCTTTGCAATGTTTAAAAGGTTTTAACTTTTCAAAGGAATGTAAGCTCCTGCAGACACAGTGGAAAGTCACAAACAGGGAAGAAACCTCCAGGTTCTCAGGACCTAGAGACGCCCCAGGGCAGGTTACCTCCTGTCAGCTCTGGAGGCCCAGCCTGGTGACTCCCCTCGCTGGCTCCCTTCTGAGGGGCCAAGGGAGAAATCTCAGTGCAGAAATGGCAAGAATCAAATTGCAGCTGAAATCACACATTTTAAAGGAATGAGAGAGACCATTTCATGGACAAAGAGGAAAGAGAGAGAGATATTGATCTGAGGGGTCAGGAGGGAGGCCTCCTTCTCCAAGGAATATTCTCTCTTCACACAAAGGACTCCAGTGAAGGAAGACAGGGTACCAAATTGTCCTTAGCTTGCATTTCACAGCCATTGAACTAAGAATGTGTCTGCCGCCATCTTCAGAGAAACGCTTGGGAGGAATCACATTTTGTACAAGACAACCAGCAAGAAAACTGTGACTAGCTCGAGGTTCATTCTGCTACCTGCCCACAGGCTAGGAAGTGGTCTTCCCAGGACCTTCAGCTCCCCACCCCCAGGACCTCCCTTGCTCTCAGGATGTGGCCTCACGTTCCTTGTGGACATGCTAACTTACCTCTAGTTAGGCACTGGCATTGCTTAAAGGAACGAGGGATGCCTATTACCTGTTCCCACAGGCACGTGCCCAGCTGGGCCCATCTCGGCCTCCCAGAAATCAGGAGTGGTGAAGAGATGAAACCAACCGATGCATCCCCAGAGGGATGCTGAGACAGGCTGACCAGGAAGTCAGAGGTGAGTGGACAGCAGCAGCAGCAGCAAGGCATGGAGGGCATCTGCATGTCAGGAGTGAGAAATGAGATGGCAGGGCCTCGTGGGCATTTGGAGTCCCAAAAACGACAATGGAGGATGATAGAACGTCATCCCTGGAGGAGTACCTACATTGGGTCAGCGTTTCAGGAAGGTCATTGCTACCACAGAACAGGTAAGAGAGTGGAGGGAGCTAGACTGGGGATAGGAAAGGCTTCAAGGGTAAGAGCTGGTGGTCCAGCTGTGGTCAAGGTGGTGGACTCATCCCATTAGAGCAGGTCATTCTGTCTGGCCACAAAGCCTGCGTTTCATAAGTTGACATCTAATCAACTTTGCACAAAGCACAAACACACCCTGGACATTTGCTGATAAAATGACAATGAACACCACCATCCTCTATTTATAGACATAGAGCAGGTATTTGTTAAACCTAGTTATATCCCTAAAACTTCCCTTTTAAGTTCACCACAATAAATTCCACCTTTCAGAGGATTCCCTTTTGCCTGTGGATATAGAAATCCATGAAATTAGAACCATGCAAAAACAGGGCAACACCCAGCAGAGTGCTCTGCGGAGCCCTGCCCTGTCCATGGTGCCCACTAGACCATCCCAAGACCACCTTTCCTGGTCTGAGGCCAGGTGGTACAGCATAGGCTCTGTGGGCAGGGGCCTGTGCTCCGATCTTAGCTCCACCCTGGCCAGCTGGGCGGCCTTTGTGAAATCTCTGAACTCCACTGTCTCCATTCCCTCATCTTCTTTTTTTTTTTTTTTTTTGAGACAGAGCCTCAAGCTATTCCCCTGGGTAGAGTACCGTGGCATCACAGCTCACAACAACCTTCAACTCTTGGGCTCAAGCGAGTCTCCTGCCTCTGCCTCCCAAGTAGCTGGGACCACAGGTGCCTGCCACAACACCTGGCTATTTTTTGGTTGCAGCCATCATTGTTGTTTGGCGGGCCGGGCTGGATTCAAACCCGCCACCTTAGGTAGCTGGCGCCTTAGCCACTTGAGCCACAGGCACCGAGCCTGTTCCCTCATCTTCAAAGTAAAGATGGCGAGTGCCATCGCACAGGGCAGCCTGTGGTCACCAGCACTTCAATCCTTTATCTCTCCCTCATCCTTCCCCTCCCCTGCTCCTCCCCACCCTCACCTGGAAAGGGAGGTCATGCACATGTGCTCCCCAGGACTCAGGGAATTCAGTCCCTCAGTCTACCAGCTCCGTGCACAAACGAGGAGGGAAAACCTTGTTTCCCCACTGCATCAATTTTATATGCACTTTTTTGAAAACCAGCTAAAAACCTCCAAAGGCATGATAAATAAACATGAATTTTTAAAAAGAAAAAAAAATCCCAGGGACATGAACGTTTATTTTGTTGTATTATCTCTCAGTGATTCTCCAACATGGGTAAAAATTATTAGTAAAAGATTTGTGATGTTGAAATTAGGCAATGGTTAAATACTTGCTGTTTTGAGAATGAATGAGGAATTTTAGAATAGGGCTCTAAAACTTGAAGGGTGGGGAGAATGAAAAGCTATGGAAGACAGTCCCCAAGGAACAGTAACTGGGCACATTTATTTATACTGGAAGAAAGGAAAGTGGACATTATCCCAATGACCAAACTAAATTAGAGAGTCCAGCAAAGCCGTGCACAGGTGTTCCCATCCCACCTGAACACAGGACAAAAGGAAACGGGGTCACTGAGGGAAGAGGCAGCAGGTCCTACCTGTGGGGGATACAAGGAAAAGAAAAGACAGCTGCCTCTTACAAATGCAGCCTTTCAAAGAGAAAGCCCTAGCGGGAGCATAATCAAGCACTCCCAGTGACCCCCTGGAGAAGTGCTGAGCTGCTACTTTGAGTCATGGAAAGGAGGAGAATATTGATCTCCTTTAGGGTAACACCTGGTTAACGTTCCCAAGAGGGAAGTGGCCCGTTCCTGGGTGACCATGAGACCATCAGCTCTGCTTAGAATTTTAGCAGCTGGCTAGGAAATATGTCTCTTAGACAACTTGGATCAAAACCAGCTACATGAATGTGAGCTTGAACATTACATAGACTTAAAGATTTCAAATCTAACCTGCCTCTTTACTTTGGGAAATTTTCTGATCTTGACGAGATGCTATTTCCTAACTGAAAAATTAATCCTTAAGTATTTATGCCTAAGTTGCTGAGAAGATAAATCTACTAATAAAGATATCATCTAATCAGTAGTGTCCAACTTGTGGCCCACGGGCCACGTGTGAAATTTTTGCTTATCTTTGGTGCCCGAGGTCTTGAAAATTATTCATGGATCTTTTTTTTTTGCTCATCAGCTTTTGTTAGTGTTTGTTTATTTAATTTGTGGCCTAACACAACTCTTCTTCCTCCATTGTACGGCAAAAAAACAAACAAAAAAAGGTTGGATGCCCCTGAATTTTAAATCACTCTAAAATAGGGGTTTACAGCCTTTTTTATCTGCTGTCACACTCGAACCTATAGTTAAACTTCCGTGCCACACTTAAATTATGTTGATAAAAAAATAATTAAAAAAAGGAATATACTTACTGTGCTTTGAAATTCCTTCAAGAATAATTTAATCAATGATGTTTAAAAATCTTTGCAGCACCCCTGAGCCATCTTACATCAGGGTGCATACGGGCTGAAAATCACCGCTCTAACCCGTACCCGGACACTGATAATAGGAAGACTGCAGGCTAAAACCAGGGCTAGGTTCTCTGAATTACTTGAAATCTGTTGCTGTAATAAAATAAAGACAGCCACTTGACCCTGAGAAAAAGGTGATACAGAGACAACACTCATTTTGCTGGGAAATGCTTTCATCTCGCCTAAGAGTTGACAAATCTCTTAGTCAAGGGCCAGATAGTGAATATTTCAGACTGGTGGGCCTTGCGTTCTCTGTTGCAGGGACACGCCCCCCCCCACCCCACCCCCCCGCAGAGAGAAAGCAGCTAGACACCTGTGAAAGAGGCGGCCAGACTGTGCTCTGTGGGCTGTATTTACAAACTCAAGCTGCAGGCTGCATGTGGCCTATGCCCCAAAGTTTGCCACCCCCTGATTCAACCAATCCCACTTATGAATACTAGGATTGAAACTACAGAACCCTGGGAGCAACTGGTATTTTTACAGCCGCTGAGACACCCTAAAAGATAGGCCTGCTGGAGTTTGAGACCTATTTTGAGCACAGCCAGAGAAGATTATTGGGAGATTAGGAAAAACTGCCCCATTGTGGGAGATGTTAACAATAAAAAGCAACAACAAGCAAGTCCCACATGTTAAATCTTGAGGTTGTAGCAAAATGAATGGCACCCTGTTCATGCATTTTTCTGAGGTTTGTGCAGAAGGCTTCACAAACTGAGGTTTGTGCAGAAGGCTTCAAATACCATAGCCAGGGAGACAGAAAACCAGGTGCGCTGACTGTGGGATGTGACTCTGATTAAACCACAGCCACTCTGAGTGAGAACGTCCGCAGGACAAGCCAGCTACCAGGTAGAGCTCCAAGCTTTTTTTTTTCTCTTTTATCTAGTAAATGGTTTAACCTCTCCCCACAAAACAATGAGGTAGAGGGTGCTATGCCCTAAAAGTGAAGAGCAGAAAGTTTAGGTAGTAGCATGGGATGGGACTCGAACCCAGGAAGTCCAGCTCCAGGCTGGGTGCTCAGGGCTAGTTCTGTCCTTTTGTAAAGCACACTCGTGCCAGTTCACCTGTCACACACACTAACCCCTGAACAGCCCTGGGAGCAGGTGCCCTTACAGTTCCAATTTTACAGATGAGGAAACTGAAGCCTGGAGACACTGATGACCTTGGCTGCAGCCACTCTGGCCCTTGACAGTCAACTTCACACAACTGGAGCAGCTGGAGTGGGAAGAAAGCCCAAGAGCCTGGGTCCTTACCTGCTCTGTTGCATCGCTGCCAAGTAAGTGAGGTGTCTACAAGGATGGCTTGTCAGATGAGAGAAACCTGATTTGGGTTAGCAAGTTAATGTAGCTTTGCTGTAAAATGTCCTCGGAAAAATGCATGAACAGGGTGCCGTTAAAGATATAGACAATTCCATGAAAGGAACTGTATTACGGTTGTGATACTCAATATATATTGATGATGTCTGTTATCTTGTTTATCATATCTTATATCTCTTATTACAAGAGAAGTCAACTGTGATGTATTAGAATTTCAGTACAGTGTTTTCCTATCTTAAAATACATATACATTTTTTTTGGTACACTCTGTATTTAGGAATTTTGTGGGCTTGCATATGGTGATTGGATAGTTGTCATTTTTGTTTGCATTTCAATTGCAAACATGGTTAAGTACAGAATTCTGTATTCTGAGTGAAAAGCATATTTTCTACTTTATGACTAATTCCTTAATTAATTTATCACCTGACAGTCAGGAATGTGACAAACACTCCAGATGGGAATCAGTGTGGATTTCACGCAGTTAGCTGGTGGATTTGATCTGTGTAATATAGGATTCATCTGCTTCTTCAGTTTCTCTCTTAAAATTCATTGGATTTAAGGCAATAATGGATTTAAAGCCTTCTGCACAATCCTCACTTTGTCCTTTTAAGATTTTCAAGCATTTTGCTTAATTTCTTTGATGATATTAAGGATGATTTCCATAAAGTGGAATTGAATTAGTGTCAAAATGCTCAGTGTCCTGCTCTTTTCCAGACAGGTATCTCTGAGTTGTCATGGGAGTCCAGGTCTTCTGCCCCATCTGAAATATCTCTCTCTGCCCCTCGAGGGAGCCTGCAAGCTGCCCTGGTGCTCTAGGGAAAGCCGGTGTGTGTGTCGTGTATTTAAACATTTCATGGCTGCATTAGGTTGATTTTTCTTCCTTCCGAATTGAATGACCTTCCAACACAAGCTGTCTAATCACTAAACAGTCATGAACCTCTAATGCATTTCTCGAGATCCAACATGCCCTCTGGATACTCTGATGGACCAGCTTTCTTTGTGTGGATCCTCCATTTCCTGAACAGGGGCGTCGGCTGCCCCTCCTATTGCAGAAGGCTAACCTCCCACCCCCGGCACCTCCTTCCTTTATGACAAGGATGTGAAGACGACGGCCTCGCTCCTCCTGCCCTTTCAGGCTCTTCTGGCATTTTTGCATTAGGGTTTCTTAGACGTCACTCTGCAGTAAATGCGTAGAAATGACACTGTCTGGGCTCCTGAGTGGAGTCTCTCTGAGGACCCCTCCCTCCAGGTCTCCTTGTGCAGTGTCAGGGCGGTCGGAGTCGGGCTGCAGCTGTGGACAGCACCAAGGAGGGCTGGAAGGGCCTGGGCCATCACAAAAGTTTTATACTGTCTGAGGTGACACGGTCACCAGCAATTGTCATAAATCCACTGAATTTTAAGACAGAAACCGAAGACGTGGATGAATCATATTTTACACAGATCAAATCCACCAGCAAACTGCTACTATGCATGAAATCCACACTGGTATCCCTCCCGGAGTGCGGGTCACATTCCTGACTGTCAGGTGACAAAGACAGAGGTGAGAACAGCCGGGTGACAGCACTACGTCTGCACCCTCTCTACATCCCTTTCTCAGCAGTTAGCGTGCTTATGATGGACAAAAGGAGGAAATGCTTTTCTTGCTCTTAAAAAAATGTGTGAAAGCCATCAGTGAGGAGAGAATGACCTGTGCGTGAGTACATGGGTCCAGGCAACACGTTCAGAAGTGAAGGGCAGAAATGGCAGCACACCCAGGAATACTCACTGTCCACAAAACAGCCACAGGATGTGGGTTTTACAATGGTTTCTAAGAGTCTGTAAGTTTTATCTCATAAGCTTTCAAGTGGCTGTGGAGCTGAGAGCCAGGTGTGAAACCACCCCTGCCATAGTTGGCTCTTTCTGGCCAGTAGCAGCTGTTAGGCTGGTGCCTGCTGAGAATAAACAGCTCATGTTTGATGCTGGAGTCATGGCTCTTTATAGGGCTGGAGCAATCTCCCTCCCTGCAGGGAAGACTTCTCACTTTGGCTCCTTAGGGAGATTAATCCCATCCAGGAAATGAACACACAGAGTAGGTAGAATAATGTTTCTGTAACCTCCTGGCTCCCTCATCAGACACCACACTCTTCACGACACCTGCAGAGTCCTTACATCACATTTCCTTACTAAGTCTCAGGTGCCCGTTGGTTGCATGTTTTCCCATAAAGTGGTTTGTATATATTAGCAGATATGAACGGCTACAAAAACTTTTAAAAATATTTAACTAGTATACTTAGATATTTAGTTGACTAAATGATTATTGTTGGTGTTTCTTTCATTCTTTGGAAGCAACCTTCTAACGTAAAGCTTCAGTCATCACAACACAAAACGTATCAAGTGAGTCCTGTTGTAAACGTCATGCTCATCTATTGCTCTCCAAGACACAGGTACAGAAAACTAAGAGAATATAATGTACTGTGCCGGTGTCTCGTGAATAATACCAGCTGTAGAAGAAGTGGAATAATTTATTAGTCCATTTTGCAAAAGACGCTAATGATTCAGTGGTGTTTACTTTCTACATATAGACATCAGAGCCATTCTACTTTATGTTTAACTGGTTTTTCATCTGCTCACTATTCTTACACAGAGCTGAAGTAGACAAAGCCCATATTTAAAGGCCACATTCTCTGGTTCAGCTGGTTTAAATGACTCTAACTGGGAGGGCAGCCAGTCGGTGCCGCCTTTGTAATAACTCATCCCCGAGTATCATGTGCAGAGCAGAGAAATAGCGTCTGGAGGAGTCCCGTTAGGAGTCCTGTGATGTCTCTCTTAACCGCCCGCATGATGTAAGGTCTACATCTGTGCTTGGAGCCACGAGACAATCACATTTGCATTCACAGACACGGGAAAACAGTCTGGGAAATTCAATGCTTTCAACTAAATAAAAGGTTCTCCTGGAAAAGAGGCAGCGAAAGTGTCTGAAATGCCGAGACCTGTGGAGGGCAGAGCGCAGATGTTGAAGGTGTGGGCCATTTGGGTGTTACGGTCCAGTAGGTGTTAGATACCAGGGAGCAGGCGGTGCCAAACCTCCTTGTCGTGAGGAAACCCACGTCTCCTGCAAGTCTGAGAGCTGTGGACAGTCAGAAGGTCTCTGCCAGGGCGTCCACAGCCCAGATCTGTCTTGCCCACTGCGTCCCTATCATGCTGACGACAGTAGCTGGTATCCAGTGAGGTGCTTCCCTGTATGAAATCTTTAATTCGCACAACAGGTCTGTGTGGCAGCTATGATTATTGTGCCCATTTTCCAGATGAAGCAGCTCAGGTGCATAAATACTAACTAAGGTGCCCAGGAGCTGCAGGGACACGTGGAGGAGCCTGGGCCGCACCTGTGCTCTGGGCTGTTATAGGATCCTTGACTGAGGTGGACTGGAGGCTCATCCCAACTGTGGGCACAATGGCCACTGGGACGATATGGCCAGAGGCCAGCTCTGGGGAAACCTTTACCGCAAGCACACTCTGCCCAGGCAGACAGGCAGCATTTTCTACAGAAAGAAACTATGCTCAACGCTCCCACTCAGCAGACCAACTCTGACTTCCTGTCTTTGGTAACTACTGGCCACGTGACTGGAGGGGTGTGGAACACAATTTAATAGCTTTATAAGGAAAGTACATCTCTACAAAACTTTTTTTTAATCTTAAAAATCATAGTAGGGCAGGGCCTGTGGCTCAAAGGAGTGGGGTGCTGGCCCCATATGCTGGAGGTGGTGGGTTCAAACCCAGCCCCGGCCAAAAACTGCAAAAAAAAAAAAAAAAAAAAAAAAATTAAATAAATAAATTATAGTGGAGATTTTGGGAAAGACAGTCCAAGTGAGGTAGTACAGAGGTTCCTTTTCCTCTGTAGCAATGTGAAGTACTAAGAAACTGTGAACATATTAAAAGAACCAAAACAAACCACTAGTCACATGGCCAGCCACCAGCATCGGTAACTCAGAGCACTCAGACAAGGTTCAGCAGAGGAGGACCCGGGCGGCAGCCAGGAGGCGTGCTCCAGTTTTTTTTTTTTTTTTTTTTTTGAGACGGAGCCTCAAGCTGTCCCCCTGGGTAGAGTACCATGGCATCACGCTCACAGCAACCTCCAACTCCTGGGCTCAAGCGAGTCTCCTGCCTCAGCCTTCCACCTAGCTGGGACCACAGGCGCCTGCCACAACGCCTGGCCATTTTTTGGTTGCAGCCATCACTGTTGTTTGGCAGGCCCGGGCTGGGGATTCGAACCCGCCACCTTAGGTATATGTGGCTGCCTCCTTAGCCGCTTGAGCCACAGGCATGGAGCCACGTGCTCCAGTTTGATCTGTAAATAACTTGGATGGAAGGAGTAAATTAGGAAAAAGAAAGCTTACACGGAACCTATGTGAAGATGACACAGAAACCCCCCCCCACAGAAATGCGTATGTGAAAAAGGCATACAGCATTCAAAAACATTTAAAAATATTCTGAAGAAGCCTGACTTGGGCAAATATAATTTCACAAAATCGGCTTGACATCCTTAGCTCAATGGTCAGTGCTGGCCACATACACTGGGTCTGGTGGGTTCAAACCCAGCCTGGGCCAGCTAAACAACAATGACAACTACAACACAAAAATAGCTGGACATTGTGGTGGGTGCTGTAGTCCCAGCTACTTGGAAGGCTGAGGCAAGACAACCGCTTAAGACCAAGGGTTTGAAGTTGCTGTGAGCTGTGATGCCACAGCACTCTACTGAGAGCAACATAATGAGATCCTGTATCAAAAACAAATAAATAAGTAAAATTTCACAAAATCTACACTGTCAGAAAATGCAAAAGAGTAAAAATACTACGAAGCAAGACACCAAGAAAGAGAAAAGAAGCCAGAATCACACTAACGGGAGCTGGAGTGAGCAGCAGCAGGGCATGGACGCAGTCAGGAAATGCTGGGCCAATCATCCTTCTGAAAACACTCTCCAGACACGACCTGACCAGAAACCCACACCCACCGCCACGCTCAAGGGTGGAAAGCTGCAGCCTGAATGGCCCGGCCAGGCAACTAGATCCATTCAAGTAGAAAACCAAGCATGAGCAACTGTGGTCAGCATTATAAAACAGGATTTAATCACTGTAATTATTAAAAAAAATAAAGGTACAGAATATAAGGGTAATGATAATACTAACCCTAAACCAAAATGAGAACACTGCGAGCAATTGTAAGATCGGAACCTGAACTGAAGTGGAAGAGACGCAGAGTGAAAGAAGTAGAACTAGACTACATGCTTCATTTGCCCACCAGTCAGTTTATGGATTCAGTTTAATTTGTAACGTTAATAAATCAGGAAAGAGTGGTTTAAACATGTGATATTAAATTGTAGAGATGACCACAGTAGTATTGGAAATGCACTGTACGTTTCTTATCTAGAGAAGAAAGCCAGGCAGCAAGGGCTGTCACGTAACAATGGAAAACTGTGAAATAAGTAAGAACAGCACATAAACTCAGGTGAAAGATTGTAAGCGTTATCTTTCGAATAACAGCAAGCAAATAATAACATAAACTAAGCTTCTGCAATGTATGTAACATTATAAAGAAAATACTATCACATGAAAGCTACCCGAGCCTTCATGGACACACAGTGATCAGCTGGGGTCGTTATAGGAAGGGGAAGATGGCGCCATTGATCACGTCCCAGGCCTCATTCACCCACTGCCCCAGAACAAGGGTATGGCTTGTCTTTTCTTCCTAAATTGAAATTTGAGATTGATGACTTTCTTAAATAGTGGAAATGTGAATGGGTTCGAGTGTCCTCCAGTGATTCTGAGGCTGACACACTGTCATTTACACAGACACACAGGACACCAGTCAACACTTGGCACCCTCTGTGACCGTGGGTCCCCTGAGGATTTTTTTTTTTTTTTTTTTGCTTATAAAGCCCAATATCCTGTGTGACTGGACAGGACCAATATTCTTGATCACAGAAAGACTCACGACAGATCTATGGCTGCATGGCAGGAGTGACAGTGTCCTGTGGCCTTCCGGGAGTGCAGCGGGAGCTGTGGACACACCGCTCATTGTTCTGTGCTGTGTATAGAACATCACCAACTTCAAAAATCAGATTAGTCAACTTTTCCTCTTAAAATCTCTCCAAGGCTTCTATGAAACAGTTAAGTAGGATAAAAGGCCTTAGCTCAAGTTCAGTCAAGCTTGAGAAAATAGAAGTATGTGAATGTTTCCAAAATAAGACAAATGAGAACGCAGTGGGCAGCGTGGGTCCCGTCAAGAGCCTCCGCTCATTCCTGAAAATGGAGAAGCATTTCATCCAGGGTCAGTAACAAGAAGGAATGTAGTTTAGTGTCGTTCTAGAAATAAATGCCTTCGTAATTAAACTAGGGCCAGTTAAACCATTGCTGGTTTGTGATATTAAAAATATAAGATTATGGACAGGAAAAAAATGGAAAATATAAAATTTTAGTGTTTGGCTACAACATTAACGCTTTACCCTATTAAAATGATATCGAATAAAAGACAAAATTTTCATTCACAATAATTAACAAAAATTGTTAAATATTCAGGGAAAAAATAGAAACTCTTATAGTCACTTGTGTAAATAAATCTATTAACTGGTCTTAAAGAACACAGTGGTCAGATGAAGTCATGATGAAAAAAATGCTTTTGACAGGTAGTTTCCAAGTTTTCAAGGTTCTAATTTTGCCTAAATTAACCCAACAATGCAACGCACTCTCAATCGAAATTTCAAAAAAAAAAAATTTTTAATTTTTTAACTTGGCAGCACGAATACAAAGTTCATCTGGAAAAACACTCAGGTGATCTAAGGAGGACAAGGGATGAATGTGAACTTTCCCTGCCGGGAGTGAACTCCTGAAACGGGGCAGGAAGAAAGCAGCTGAGGGTACAGAGGAAGGCACGTGAGGGACACCGGGACGGGCGCGAGTTTGCCCTGTGACGCAGCTGGCCTTGAACGTGGGTGAGGAGAAAGAGAGTTTTCAATAAATATGCTGGGAGAGAATGCTAGACATCAGAAGAGTAATTGTAAAATCTAACGCTTGATTCTTTGCAAGAGAATACATCACGTTTTAAGCAAAAATCAAGTATTTAAAATAATCAACATGTTAGAAAAGAATATGAGTCCATGTTGCACAACACACCTCCCAAGTATGTCACATAAACAAGGGCCTACCAAAGGGAAATATAAACTCACCACGGAACAACAGCAAACCAACGTGTCTGATAAGAAGCTACAACCAACTGCCCTGGCTGGTTACCCAGACAGCAGGGTCTACAGATTGAGCGATCAAAGAGTCACCCAGCCAGGACATTTCCGCGTGTGGGAGGTCACTATTAACAAAGGGACAAGAAGAACGTGAACTGTAATTGTTCTGAGCAAATGGGGACATATTATTACACCTAATTTGAGAGCTTTAGTTTTCTATGTTTTGTACATACAGACATAAACATGTATTACTAATTTTTAATTCACACACATATATATGTGCATTTATATAATTTCCTAGTACATAAAAACATGAAAAGTAAATAAGTTGTAAAATATGTTTTTATATGGATTCCCTTATATTCAATATTTATATCACCACCTGATATGGTGGGTTGAGTATTTCCTTGATTTTTTTTTACTACAATCTCAAATGTCCACCTGCCTCAGGTGAATGTTATTCACATCTTTTTTCCCCAAATGAAAAGGAACCACTGCGGATTCAGCAAATGAATGAAAATGCAATGCCATTAAAGCACATCAGAAACTAGAAATAAATATAAGAAGCCAGAAGCTGACGTGTCCAGAAAGGGGAGAAGGAAAAACCAAAGACAGTTCCCAGATGAAGGACTAGGGACCAGAGCAGCAGCAGTGTGAGCAGCCACCGGGAGGCAGGATGTCACTCCGCCCATAACGCTCCGCTCCTGGGGAGGGTGGATTCCACCCCGAGTTCTGTTCCCAAACACTCTGCATCTGTTAAGCCCCAGAAAATTCAACTTCCCTGAAACCTTCCCAGGCTGCTAGAGGAAGCTGCACTTTCCAGATATGGTGGTGTCAACCAGACAGACGGAGGATGTCTGGCATCAGAGGGAGAGGGTGTTCAGCCCGGCAGAGAAACACAGGAAGCTCTGGGGTGATGAGGGGACCAGGTGGGACCATGAGACTCCCAGGAGAAGAGGGACCGAGAGAGTGTGGTGTGCTCCACAGGCGGGAAATGCCGGGAAGGCCCTTTCCCATCCTCGCTGCCTCCTACTCTCTGTTCAGAAGCGGCTTTCCTAACCTCAGCTCCCTCACTCACAGCTCCTCTCTCCCTCTGGTCTTTTTCCTTTCTTTTTCTCCATGGCATTTATCACCTCATGGCATTTAGGGGAGATATTATTAATATGAAATATATAACAAAACAAGGTATAAACAAAGATATGGATAAACCAAAACCCAAAATAAACAAAAGCCTTATTGTTGACTCTGTGTCCACCTCAGCGTAAACACCAGCTCCCTGGACAGGGGCCTTTCCCTGTGTGGCCACTGATTTGTCCCGAGGACCAGGCACACGATGGATGGTCAGTTTGTACTGGTGGAAGGAATTGATGAACTTCATATGTCTTCTGGAGTTTATGTAAAGAAACCTAAGCAGGCTGGGGGTGGCGGCTGATGTCTGTAATCGCAGCACTTTGGAAGGCTGGGGAGAGAGGATTATTGGAGCGGCATCCAACAAAGGAGCACCATTATTGGTCTGACAGCATCCAGACCAGCCTGGGCAACATAGCTAGATGCTGCCTCTACAAATAATAAAACAGCTAGCCAGGCACGGTGGCACACACTCGCAACCCCAGCTGCTCCAGAGGCGGAAGGGAGAGGATTGTGTGAACCCAGGAGGTCCAGGTTAGAGTGAACTATGACTGGGCCACTGCACTCCAGCCTGGGTGACAGAGCAGACCCTGTCTCTAAAAAGAATAAGAAAAAGAAATCTAAGCAAACAGAAGTCTAGACATTCTTAACTTCAGACAGACCCCATTTCATACATGAGTGGGAAGAGCCTCAGGCTGCTCCACCTCCTCAGCACGCAGTAGCAAGTGAATACTGAGGGTGACAGCGACTGACTGCCGGGGAATCCTCGCCTTAGCAGGACAGAGGAAAGGCAGTCGGTGGCAAGAGAGCTGAGCGATGTGAAGCAGAAGGGCCACGTTCTCCCCTGTGATGGGTAATAGATGATCTTTAAAACCACTAGGTAGGAAAATGGCTATCATGCATGGTGTTCAGAAATATGGGGTAGTTACTAGGAGAGAGAGCCAAAGTCACTGCATCTGTTGTGCACCTGTTGGTCCTGTCGGGGGAGTTGGGTGGGATGGGGGGAGGGGACAGGATATCTCCCAGTGGGCTTTAGTGTACAGTATGGCCCTATGTGCATACAGTGACTACATAAAACAAACATTAATCAAAATAATAGGTGTAAGAAGCAAAAACCAAGATTCAGTTTATTTTATTTTATTCTTTTGGAGACAGTCTCACTCTTGCCCTGGGGTAGAGTGCTGTGGTGTCACAGCTCACAGCAATCTCAAACTCTTGGGCTCAGGTGATTCTCTTGCCTCATACTGCTTCATAGTTAGGACTACAAGTGCTATAATGCCCAGCTATATTTTAATTTTTTTTAGACAAGGTCTCGCTCTTGCTCAGGCTGGTCTCCAACTCCTGAGCGCAGGCAATCCACCTGACTCAGCCTCACAGAGTGCTGGGATTTCAGGTGGGAGTCATGGCACCTGGCCCTAGGTTCAGGTTAAATATTGAATTTTGAGAATTAAAACACATTCTCCTTGCTAGTCCTCTTTTTAAATTCAGGAAATATGTAATGAATGCATCAAAAGAATTAAACAGTCCTAATTGTTGGAATTTCATTTGACTTAAAAGTAAAATCCTACGTTGAGAGAGGATGTGAGTAGCTGTACCGGGAGGGAGGTCTCACGTGGATCCCGCCTTGCACTGGGTCCAGACTGAGCTACACCTTCCGGGCAGGCGTGGGCTTCCCCTGTGCCCATTACGTTCACCTCACACTGGCTGGTCATCTGCCTCTCCCTAGCACTTCAGCCCAGGGGGTCAGGAGCCAGTTCCAAACCTCCTGGAGCAGTGGCAGGTATTGGCCATCACTGAACAAGTGTCTGCTGAATGACGGAACATGTACCGTAGTAGCCACAGCCTCCCTGACTAAAGGCTGTCTTTGTAATAGAGGAGAAATGAGCTTCTCTTTCCCGTGATACAATTGAAGTATTCATCCTCTCACTGCTGCTCCATTATTCTTTTTAATTCTATTAGCAAACCGCATGTTTGCAGATAGCACAAAGGTAGAGTTTGGCTCAACTCCATCATTGGAAGTCACAAATTCTAAATCAAATCTTAACAACTTTTACATCACTTTGTGTACAAGTATGTCTGGCACATTTAGGATCCAGGATTTTCAGAATGAAAGCCTGACTCTAGAGATTGCAGAATCCAGCCACTTCTCTTCAACAGACACCCCAGTGCTCTCTGCCTGTGGTATACAAGGATATCTCAAAAAAAAAAAAAAATAAGCTGGAACATTTGTTCTTGATAAACACAGGACTAATGAAGCAACCGTGTCCTTTCTGTTTTATGTTTTATCTTGTTCTGGATTTTTTTTTTTGGCAAAAAAAAAGAAAAATGAAACTAGTTTTCTTACCCCTTAGGGAAGTGTTCTCTGTTTGGGGGTCCTGTTTCTGGGCTCAGCACCCCAGGTGCAGGTGCAGATGCCCCACTGTGCTAGTCAGGGCCCTGCCCTGGAGCCCTGGGCCTGTCCTTCCCAAGACTGTCCACTTGTCACGTATGTCACGTGTGTCTCCTGTGTGCTGTCTGCAGCCTCACCCCAAACTCCACCTAAGACTCCTGAAAGAATGCACGTGGAAAGCGCTAGCAAAATACCTACTTGATCTGAAAATGGTTTAAGCTCCAGTTTAAGGTCATCGTAGTTCACTTAGCGTTTGGTATAAATGACTTACTTCTAAGAGTTTTAAGATGTGTCATTAATCTTGGATATTTCAGAAGTTATACTAATTTATACTGTGGGCTCTTATATTTATGTTTACCAGAAAGCAGTGGTGTCACAGAAGGATAATCTATCACTTCAGAAGTGGAGGGAATGAAAAAGAATAAAAGGGATTCTGCCAGTTCTACAATTACATTAGAAAATGGCAGGTGCTCGCTCCAGCAGCACATATACTAAAATTGGAATGATACTGAGATTAGCATGGCCCCTGCTCAAGGATGACATGCAAATTCGGGAAGTGTTCCATGTTTTTGCCCATATACCAGGGTGGCAGGTTCAAGCCTGGCCCCAGCCAAAACTGCAAAAAAAAAAAAAAAGAAAGAAAGAAAGAAAATGGCAAGGCATCAAACACTCGGATACAAAGAGAAGACATGATCAGCAGACACACATGAACTGGTGGGCCTGAGTCCAGATGTAACAGAACCAATCTTCATAAACAAGATTACGCGTATGCACAAAAGATACATTCTTGACTCGACAAAATCAAAATCCAGCAGAACACTATTTACTCACGCACAGAAAACCTAATGACACAGTTAAAAATAAAAAGAATTAAGAAATGTCAACCAGGCTGCTAAAAAATACAAGCAGAAGCTGGTACCGTAAGGTTAATTTCAGACAAAATGGACTCTGATTGGAAAGCAGCATCAGACAGAAGGATGCCATGACCTGACACTCAGAACAATCAGGCGTAAACTGGGATCCTGTCTAACAGCATTCAGTGGAAGTTTAAATTATAAAGTAGAATTAGAGAAGAAATTGAAAATAACCAATCTGAATGAGATTTTAATAAACTTCGAAACAGAGATATGAAATAGATAAAATTTAAACTTAACAGATTCAAATAAACAACTAAGGAATTTGATCTAATTGTCATACAAATAACCTTACTCAGAACACACATTTCTTTATTCCCATGGGAAATATTTAGAAAAAGTCCTGTCCCTCAGCCACAGAGGAAGTCTCAAAAATGCCAAAAATGAGATAATTTTAACTCTTCTTTTGATCTCAATATATGGACATTTGAAATAACAGAAAAATTACCCTGAAGCTTCCATACACATGGAATGCAGAATCACTCTTCTAAACCGTTCATGGATCAGGGACTAAAGCAAGAGTCCTTAATTGTCGTCTAAAAACAACTTACTGCGTCCTCCCCCCACAGAAAATGTCCTGATTCTGAATGAAGCTTCTGCTTTTCAGTTTTCAAAAAATGCTTCAGAAAGCACTTAGTATTACACTTTCAGTGATGCTGTGAGAACGGATATTTATAATTTCCCTTATCCATCATCTACCGGCTTTATATCCCTATTCTAAAGCATTAGAAGCACATACCATGGTTGGAATTCCTGGAGGACAGTTATGTTGAGTGTGGGGGAACTTGGCTGATTTTGGAGTCAATTGCAATGAGGCCTGGAGACCAGAATAATGAAATTATTATTAAAGTTTTAATTATTTAGCCCAAATAACCAGCTAAGTTTCCTGAAAAGCAGAAGTATTTCTAAGTTCCCAAGGTATCTTTCTGCCTTCACTCATATAGATAAAAGGTTATATATATATATTCCTGAAAATATAGTAAGGATAAAGCAACCAGGATGTCCTTGAATAGGCGACTGGATTAACTGGCCTCCAGACAATGGTCTGTTATTCAGGGCTAAGCAGAAATGAGCTATAAAAAGACACAGGAGTGTCCCTAAACACCTGTCACTGAGAGAAGTCAGCCTGGGAAGGCTACACGCCCTGTGATTCCGACAATGCAGTGTTCTGGAATTTACACTATGGAGACAGTTACAGCCCAGTGGCTGTGGGGTGGGGGAGTTAGGCAGGTGGAGCACCAAGGATTTTGAGGGCAGTGACACTGCTCTGAGTGGCAGTGCATGTGGATACTTGTCACCACACATTTGTCAAAGCCCATGCAATGTGTGGCACCAAGAACAAGCCGTCCCATACATGCTGGACTCTGGGCAAAGGTGACTTGTCACCAACTGTAACACATGGACATCTGGGGGGGGTGTTGATGGGGGCAGTGCTTGGGCCCACGAAGTATATGGGGTCACCAACTGTAACACATGGACATCTTGGGGGGGTGTTGATGGGGGCAGTGCTTGGGCCCAAGAAGTATATGGGGACTCTGTACTTTCTGCTCAACTTTGCTATGAATCTAAAGCTTCTGGGAAAAATATACAGTGTGTAAAAAGAAGTAAGTAAATAAATAACAGAGGCACACATGCCCTAAAACAAAACAAAGAAAAAGAAACAAGTAAACAAAGAAAACATGACGTACAAAATATTTTACAAAAACACACATGGAAACTCCTAAGTGTGAGAAGCCACATTAGCATCCAGCAAGGGACGGTCTACGGCCCTGCTCCTTCTGCCAGGACGTCTGTGGTGGCCCTTAAGTAACGTGGGAAAGCAGTCAAAGTAGTCAGGCTCTGGGGCTTAGTCTGTCTGCACCTGTTCCTGTCAGTAGAGGTGCGTGTTAGCAACGTCTGTACCTGTGTAAATACTTCACAGAGTCACTGTGTGTGTGTGTGTGCAGTGACGTTTCTCCCAGGAGAGACACAGCAGGACACTGTCTTTCATACCTGGGATTGCTACCTGATCAGGGGATGGCACACCGTAGCTGAAAAGCTCCCTGAAGACCTTCCTTTTTGAGATGCAACCGTAATTCTGGTGTCCCTGATTAAATGGAGAAGGTTTGGATGCCCCTTCACTGGGGGGATGGTGGTGGGGACAGGCCATCCAAGGGAGAGGAGGGTCCCTCAGGGTTCCACTCCCTGTAGCTGTGCTCCCTCCCAGCACAACAAGGGGGACCACTGGGACCTGGAGAAGGACCTGGAACAGCTCCACCAGTTCCTCCTCATGGTTACGCAATTCACCTGCAAGTGTGCTAGCCCAGTGCCCAGCGGCCCTGAGCAAAAGAAAGGATGAGCAGAGAAGTGCCACTCACCGTCCTCTGCGGCTCTCAGCAGGGGTCCGATGTCACTGTGGGACAGTTTCAAGAGGAATGGGTATAAAGCTGATTTGCTAAAACTGGAAGCATTCCAATACAATCCCCCCTGAGTTCCAGAAAACCTGTTGACACAGCAGCGGGGCTGTGGGGGTACTGGCTACCCTTTGTGGGACCCTGCACAGATGGCATGCACTAGGCCTCTTCTAGCCTGGGGCGGGTGGGGCTGTGAGGCCTCATGCAGGGCCGTCCTGATAGGTGCACACACTCAGTTACGTGGGTGACCAGACGACCCAACTGTGCACAGCCGCACTTCTGTGAGCAAAACCCTATCCTGTGTAGATCCCACCTAAGGGACCAGGCTTCCTTCTGTTTCCTTGGCAACCCGTACACTAGCAGGTGCTCAGTATTTCAAAGTTCACGTCTAAAAGAGACCAGAGACAAAAGATGTCAAAGAAGATGCCACTCTTCCCACTCCTGTTGCTGAGAGTGTGAGCGCCTCCCTGAAGGAGAGCCCTGGCGACAGGGCGGCCGTGCTCAGCTGTATCCTCCGTTTCTGCAGCGTGTTGGCGTGGGGACATGGTTACTGCTCTGCACACCTTGATTGTAAAAGGAGCAACTCTGCTAACAGGTTTGTAGGAAACCACCAAGGTATAGGCAGTTAACCGCCTGGACGCCAAGTGGAGGTGGGCTCCACTTTATGGACTCCTAAGAGGAAAAACGAAGCATGTGGTCAGGCTGTGGTTTACTCAAACTCTTACTCTGCACTCCTAGAAAAATACTGAGAAGGGAGGAAAAGCGTCTCATGACCATCTGGAAGCAATTCCTCTGGAAACTTCCATCCACTGTCCAGGAAAGGACGTATTTATGCTTAGAAAACTAGAGAGTTAAGATAAATAACGCCAAGAGCCCTCCATTCAGATAAGCCCAAGAGCACAAAGGAAGTGAATCCTTGTGAGATTTATAATTCATGTTTCAGAACCAAGTGATAAAAACACCTGATTCATGCAAAAATGCAGACGGAGGTGGGAGAGCCGTGGGAGGGCACGCACTTGTCTGCGGCATGGACGGTGCAGGGGGTCCCCCTGAGGAGCAGTGGGAGTGTGGGGGGCAAAGCTGGCTGCCTCCAGCCTAGAGGGGCGGTTCAGAATTATTTCACCACGATGTTCCTGCTAGCTGAAGCCGTGTGGATATTTTAAGAGCTTCCTCCAGCCAGGAGACTCATGGCTTCTGACAGCCTATACCCTGTGGACAGGTGTGACTCGGTGCCCCATCCTCCTAACCACCCAGTAGCTTTACAGGGATCCAACGTGAGGAGCTGGAGACGCTACTCAGGCCGCTGGTCCAGCAGGGCAGGTTTCCCTTTTCAGTGAATTAAAAATGAGAAGGCTGTGGATGAAGATGTCAAACTGAGGGTTCTACTTCCCAATCTTTTCGGGGCCCTCCTGCAAGTTAAACATGAACACGCCCCCTGCTCCCTACCGAAACTTGACACTGAAGTCAGCCACAGCCGCAGCTCTGGGGAGGGACAGAGCACTTTGTACGTGCCCGGCACGGTGGCTTCAGCCCTGCCAGGCCTCTTCTAGCAGAGCTAGAGATGAGCACCGTGGCCACAGAAGCTTCACAGGGGACAGGGTCAGACAGGAAAGAGTCACACTTTCCTCATTGGAAGATTGGAACCTGAGTTTCTGCTCACTTAATCAGAACAAAATATTGTCAGTATCCTGGACAAGACAGAAATAGGTTTTCTATTTCTGAGGAAAAACAAAGCAACATTGGAAATTAAAGTCTATGCTCCCAACTCAATTGCTAAAATAAAATAATAAAATAAACCCCTAATGCACAAGGATCAGTCTATGTAGTGCAAGTCCATTGTTATATGTTTCATCATCGACAGTTTTGCTTCACAGACTAAATAAGTAACTGGTGTGAATTTGTTTCTCCTTTTTGGGCAACAATAAAAGCAGCCCAGGTTTCAGTGAGGACAGGTGCTGCTGCTGCCCAGGTCACAGTCTGGGTGGGGAAGGCAGGGTTGGGCCTTGGCAGGCGGGCAGTCAGCACCACGGCCCACAGTTTTCACCAGGCACGAGGCTGCCACCCACACCCTGTTGTCCCTCTCTGGCCCATGAACACAGCCCATGTCCACACAGTTACCTCATGAAAAGAACCTTGATGAGGAGCTGGGAGAGAGGCCCCGGAGATCTTGTTTCACTGTAAGATAGGAACCCACTGAGCCCCACTTGTGATCAGGCTGCTGCTACTTGCTGGGGACAGAGCAAGAAAAGGGGAGACCCCCTCATCCTCAAGACCCTCCCAGCTGGGAAAGGACACTGGGTCCACAGTGAGGCTGCTGCATTATCTCAAAGTTTTCTCTCTCAGGGGACAGAGCAAACATTATAAAATGTGAGATAAACATATTTCTATCTTAGGGCTGGAGCAAGACCTCCCAGGGCGGCCCCTCACGGTTCCCTCGTCAGAGATCTTTTGGGGGGTGGCCGAGTGGGCGGGGGCTGTGTCCATGGACCAGAGAGGGACAATGGCATATGGGAGGGGCCTCGCCCCTGGTGAAATGGCCTGACAACGATCTTTGATCTGACCTGGGTGAATTTGGGGTGGCCTCAGTCTAATGATTTCTACATGCTGTCAGGACACACCAATGCCAACATCCCTTGACTGACCCTTTGCCGCTGAATTGAGCCTTTTTCTGAGCACACAATGTCCTAGTCAGAACTTGCTGAACTGCACACGAGTTAGGCATAGACAGCAGGACATAGAGGATACCGGGGTGTCTTTGGCTCTAGATCCCTCCAGGCCAGAAAGAAAAACCCTGAGAGGTGGAGGCAGAGGGGCCTCGGGGAAGCAACACTCATCAGTACAGGCCAGACAGGAGACTTACAGGAAAAGCAGTACATGTGGAGGCTCTTCTAGAACCATCGGGGCCATCTGCCTACTGTGATGGGAGGGGAGGCGGAGCACAGGGGCACAGGTGTGGGTCAGGCCTGCTACTGGGGCAGGTGGCTGTGACAGAGACACTGCATGGGGCTGGGAGAGGGAAGAAGGCTGGAGGGGACCAGGGATGATGTGAAACACGGGCCTGGACGGGGAAGCAGATGAGCCAAGCCCTCCAGTGGCCCTGTAAGATCACGGCCACATGTTCAGAGTGAGAACGTGGGACTTTGGGTGCAGCATGTCCCTACCAAACTCTACTTGCAGAGTGGGCCATGGTGGGGGCAGCCAGTAACAGCAGTGGAAGTGGAGAGGGGCAAGGCGGTTAAGGGGCTGGGGAGGGAAAGGTGACTCAGGGGTTCTGGACAGTGAGGTAGAGGAAACAGCTTCCCATTGGAACCAAGGACAACTGCAGAGTGGATCCTGGAGCACAAGTCCTGTGTGCTAAGGGTCACAGGTGGTTCAGGGTGGTCAGGACGGGAGTGTCACCAGCAAGGTGTGTGTGATGTTGGAGAGCGGCTTAACCCACCAGTGCAGACCCAGTGGCCACTGTGTAAATGAGGGAGGTGGCAGACCCTGTCCTGTGGAGTTGGGCTGGCAGCAGCTGAGGGCAGGGGGAGGACAGTTGTGCCCCAGGAGGTCACAGGGACTCAGACCCCTCTGTCTTGTTATCCAATCTGCAGCAATGCTGCCCCTGCCCACGGGCCCTGCTGCAGCCCCCTGGGGGTGTGAGGAGGGGCAGCTGTCTTTTCAGGGCCTGCCAGTGGCACATGCTGTCATCCCCTTGGCCAGACAAAGATGGGAGGATGGAAAGTGATGTCTGGTAGGGCATCGGAGAGACGATATATGAGTGGGGGAGGCACTCCTATTCACCAAGACAAGGAATAGAATGGACCAGAGGGACCCCTCCTGACCATTACTGCTGGTGGCGGGAGGCAGAGATGAATCAGGGAGAAAAGACCAAGGAAGTGAGGGACAGCAGAGTGGCACATGTGGAGGGTGACACTCCTGTGGAGGGTGACGCCATCACAACCAGTTCGGCAGCAGCTGTGTGACCAGGCCTCTTTGGGCTCTTGGTCTGTAATCCCACCATGAGTCCAGAGTCCTGCAAACCCTCTTGCCCCTGGGCCCCTTCCAAGGCAGCCCGTGGCGAGGTTGGTGTGATGAAGATACTTTATGTGAGAGACGTGGAGAACATACACTGGTTTGGGTGTGTTAAGGTGTGGTGGACACAAGCAGATGCTGTGGCTTTGGGCAGCACCCTGCCTCCCAGTGGTTATGTTCCCAAGGGGACTTCCCCAGAGCCTCCCTCAGGGCACGGGTCCCAGAGCTTCACAGTGGAGACCTGCAGTGTGTTCCCAAGGGGACTTCCCCAGAGCCTCCTGGGTGCGGGTCCCAGAGCTTCACAGTCAAGACAGTCAAGACTGCATGGATTTTCTTTTTGTCATCTTACATCTTGGGAAACTGAGGCACAAAGAGGTGAAACCTTTTTCCCAAGTCTGTATCACTAGCCTGGAGCTTCCTCACCTGCCCTAGTGGGACCCTGGTTCATTCCTGTGTCCTATGAGTGCTACTGAGGTTCCTTCCCACCTGTCCCTCCCCCCACCCCCATATGTTGGAGGAAAACAAGGTAAGGTTCCAAAGAGACTGCTGCACACAGTAAGTCTAAAAACTCACATCAGGAACAATCATTTATCTAAACGGACCTAAGAGATGTCAATGACAGGTGAGTGTGATGGCTGAGGGCAGGGCGGTGTCACCTGACCGTACCAGGTATATTAGATGTCCCTTACTGACATGGGGTAACAAGGGAGACCATGCACAGGACAAGACGGTGTCCCTTGGGAATGGGCCAGATAACCCAGAAGCAGCGAGGGACACTGAAGGGCGGCCCTGTGCCTCCTGCTAAGTGCTGTTCACTTCAGGTTTGGTGAAAAGCACATCTGCTGGCACCAGGAAGAGGGGTGCAGTGGAGCAGGGCTCCCTCTCCAGCAGCCTGGGTGGCACCGGGAAGAGGGGTGCAGTGGAGCAGGGCTCCCTTTCCACTAGCCTGGGCAGCCCCCGCCAGGAGCCTCCAGGAAGGATGTATCTAGAGGCAGTACAGAGGTGGGCAGGAAGGAAAAAAATGCCAAGCGGTCAACCCACAAACTGTGAAGATGAGAAATCACGATGTAGGTGAACTCTCCTCCCTCAGAGCAGAAACTGAAGCAGCTGCCTGTTCTCTCCCTGCTAAAGGGCTGAGGCCCCTCGGAAAGCACGGCGCTGCCCCCCCCTTCCCCCCCACCTGTGCTTCCCAGTGTGGGTCCTGGAGGGTCTGGAGAATCAAGGGGGCTTACTCGGGGGTTTTCCAACTATCAGTCTATTTCTGAATTACGTACGTGATGCTGAAAATCACACAGGGAGAAACCTAGGCATTGGTACTCAGGCTGGGGTTGGGTGAGTTTTCTCCAGTATTCTCTGTGGGTGGGCTGAGCAGGCCGGGAAGGCTGGACTGCAAGGAGGTGCCTGACCCACTAACTCACCCCTTAAGAAATAATCATTACTGAGAAGGGACATGAAGAAAGGGGCTTCAAGGGGGATGGGTGGGAGGCCTGGCCTGCTGAAGCAGGAAGTCAGAGGCAGGGACATTCACCACTCAGCAGGTCTCAGCAACAAAAGGGGAAAGAATGTGGGTAAGAGGTAACCTAGGTAACCAGTGACCAGTCAAAAGGACAACACTGCCTGGAGGTGCAGAGAGGCAGGTGAAAGGCTTGCAGCCAATTGCAAACAGGGAGGAAGGGGCCGTTTATACTCTGCACAGCCTGGGCGGGTCTCTCTCTCTCTCTCTCTCTCTCTCTCTCTCTCTCTCTCTCTTTTCATCCATAAGAGGGACCCACTCCCAGCTATCTTTGGCAGTGCTCTGAACCTCCTCTTTGTTTTTGAATGAAATTTCTCATTGTTATAATGAAGCCTGTGGGAAGTGGCTCTGCTTTCTATGTGCGCTGCCTGTGCTGCTCGGTTTTACTCCGGTTTCCACACGCTCTTGCTTTTGAATCCTCAGTACCTCGACTGAGCCAGGTCAACTGGGTTCAGGGAACCAGGACTTCCAACTCCCAACAATTCCAATGCTCAAGATCTCCATTTATTCTGAGTTTTAACATTCTGGTTGATATACTTGCACATGACTTAGTAAGCCTAGTTTCTCCTGCATGTGAAAATCTCTCTCTCTCTAAAACACACAAACACACACACATGCACAAGTGCTCACGTTCATTTCTTCCAGGGTAGATTAGTGGTGTACCCATAGCACAGGTAGCTAGGTCTCCAGGAGCCCGAGGTGACTCTAGTGAATGTGGACACCAGAGTACAGATGGCAGGACTGGCACCTGGAGTGCCCCACCATGTCTCATGAGTTCCCTCAGAGATCCGTGATGAAAAGTCACGGTAATGTCAGTCAGCATCAGCGATAGCACAAATTTGGTCCCAGCTGTCTGGGGGGAGTAAGTTGGTGCAACAGCTAACCAAGACTCTGTTCTCCACCAGGCCTGAGCCCTCCCACCATGAGGCTTTGACCCTGGCCTGTGAAGTCTTAAACAAACACCAACATAGTTTCCAATGGCTCAAGGTTGCACCCCTAGGATGACAGAGCCCCCTCTCAGTGCATGCCTGAGACAGCTCATGGCTCTGGGCAGGGTTTCTGTCATTCCGGCCAGCAGCGGGAGACACCCTCCTGTCCTCTGGTCTCATGGTCTCCGTGGGAGGCTGGGGGCTTAACTCCTCTAAGCACTGGTCGGCAAACCCAGAGGGGTTTCACAAGAACCAAGCCACCTTCTGTCTTTTTGTAATTTTTCATTTCCCTAACTCTCCTGAGCCACTCAGGCCTTCCTCAGAGATGGTAAGTGGCTGCCATCTTATCAGCTTTGGCTAAGAGAGACCACGTCACTTCCCATGGTGTGATGTCACACCTGTTGGCCCACAACTGTTCAAACCACAAATAGAACAAACAGGACGCCATGATGGGGGCGCCCAGTCAGAGGGCTCTGACCCCTCCCGCACAGAGGTGCTGTGCAGGTCCCTGTCCAGGCAGCCCCTGCCCCTTCTGTATCTTGTTGTTGTGAGTTACGTGGCTGGAGTCAACACACTCGGGTTTGCCAGGTACTCACTGAGGCTGCGCGTGGGGAAGCCCTCAGACGGACATAACACTTCTTACCTGGGAGGACAGGCAGCTGTTCTGCAGGACACCAGCCCCGTGACAGGGCGGGTCTTGGGATTGCAGAAGGATGCATTTACGGGAAACTTCAGGTCTCTGTAGCAGCCCTCTCTTGTAGTCATGTGCCCTGTAAGAAAGCATGAAATGTGAGATGAAGACTCACAGACACGCCCTGTGGTGAAAGGTAGCAGGGGAAATCGCTTTTAAAAAATTCTTTAGAGTATGTGTATGTCTTTGTGTTAATGACCGACTGGTCAACTGATATTCCCATGTGCTGACCATAATTTTTATTTTTATTTTAAGTAATTAATTAATTAATTTTTTTTGAGACAGAATCTTGCTTTGTCCCCCTGGGTAGAGTGCTATGGTGTCACAGCTCACAGCCTCAAACTCTTAGGCTCAAGTGATCCTCCTGCCTCATCCTCCCAAGTAGCTGGGACTACAGGTGCCCCCTATAACACCCAGCTATTTTTTCTGAGAGACAGGTTCTTGCTCTTGCTCAGGCTAGTCTTGAACTTCTGAGCTCAAGCAATCCACCTGCCTCAGCCTCCCTTAGTGCTAGGATAACAGGTGTGAGCTACTGCTCCTGGCCCATAATTTTTAATTAATAAATTTCATCAGTTTTAAGAGACACATATTTTCTGTACATTTTTTTTTTTTTGAGACAGAGTCTCACTATGTCACCCTTGATAGAGTACCTTAGCATCACAGCTCACAGCAAACTCAACCTCAAACTCTTGGGCTTAAGAGATTCTCTTGCCTCAGCCTCCCAAGTAGCTGGGACTACAGGCGCCCACCACAAAGCCTGGCTATTTTTTTTTGTTGTTGTTGTTGCAGTTGTCATTGTTGTTCAGCTGGCCCTGGGCTGGGTTTGAACCCGCCAGCCTTGGTGTACGTGCCTGGCATTGTAACCACTACGCTACGGGAGCCAAGTCCATTTCCTATATTTTAACGTCTTTCTCAGCACATGTCTTACAATTGATGCCATCGTGTACTTGATGAAATGTATCAATACTGTTCTACTGTTTCTGAGTTAGGAACACCAATCATTTCTCAAAAGAAACACCAATATTAGATCTACCTGTCCCATTTTTCATTTGAGAGATGCCAGCAAGAAGAGTTTCAGTAAATCAGTAAGAAAAGCAGATGATAAAATGATAAGCAGCTTCTGACCAGAGAGTTCACAGGGCTAGATATTGTGGAGTCGTCAAAGGTGACACTTCACAGCCGTGAGTTAGGTGCTAGATATTGTGGAGTCGTCAAAGGTGACACTTCACAGCTGTGAGTTAGGTGCTGTATGAAAGGAAGCTCATGGGGATGAAAGCTGCTTGTAATCTCAGCCTCCACCTACATCCAAGTTCTGAGGCTTCAGTTAATTAAAGTTATCCCAAAGGAGCGATTACCTATGTGAGGTACCAAGAATAGTCAATTTCCCAGATACAGAAAATCATGTGTGGGGTCCCCTAGGGCTGGGGGAGGGGAGCGGGAGGAGCTGATTGAAGGACATGGAGTTTCAGGGGAGGAGGTGGATGGTGGTGACAGATGCACTGAGCACAACCTGTGATGTGCTTAATGCCAGGGAGCTGCACTCTCAAAAGTGGTGAACATGGCAAATTGTCTGGGACCGATATGTTGCCACATAACAAGGGACTGTAATTAGGTATACATTTTGAAGAATGATCTAGAAGAGTTCATTCTGTAATGAGAAAAAATAAAGAAAAAGAACCCAATGAATATTGATTTATTTTTTAAAATTATTTATTTATTTTTTGAGTCGGAGTCTCACTATGTTGTTCTAGGCTAGAATTCAGTGACATCATCATAGCTCACTGCACCTTCAACTGATCTGGGACTACAGGCCACTGCCCCTGGGTAGTCTTTTTATGTTTGGTAGAGACGAGGTCTCACTCTTGCTCAGGCTGATCTCAAACTCCTGATTTCAAACTATCCTCCCACCAAGGACTCCCAGAGTGCAAGTATTACAAGTGTGAGCCATTGTGCCTGGCCACAAATATTGATATAAATGAACACAATTAAAACAAATTAAGATATAGCCTAATTTTATCACTGCACTTGGAGGTTCTGATGAGGGTGCAGTACTGTTTGCCCGCATTCCACTGCAGCCCAAGCCTCATTGAGGCTCAGACTGGCTTCCTCAGAGTGCAGTCCTATCATCCTGTGGGTTAGCAGGGTTTACTCACACAGGAATAAACCAGGGAGATGCTTCAGAGGAGCAAACCAGAAAGGTGTAGACACCAGGAGCAAAACTCTCCAGCACCAGACAGTTCCATAGGAAGCCCAGCCCTTCACCATTTAAAGATGCCGTGCACGTCAATGTACATTAGAAACAAGGCACTGGGCACTGCTTTCACTGTCAGGAGACATTTTAGCACAGTCATGAGAAAGAAGGCCATTCAGGAGGGAAAGTCACTTTTCTTACAAGTCAAGATGGGGACAGCTCTCCTGAGTCCCAAAGCGGGAAATTGCCGTACACACCTGTGGGTCTGAGCCCACCCTCCCACTTCCTGGGCTTTCGCCCTTTCAGTCTTGATAAGGGAGAAGGGGAGATTACACAGGACCCTGTGGTTTCGTAAAACCATTCACTTCTCTGCTAAATTGACACAATCACATGCTGCATTTTATGCTCCCTTAGTGTAAATTTTGTAATTATTCAATCTCTATTCTAATGATGTCTCATCAGGAATGGTTTATTTAAAAATTCAACTTTGATAAATACTCCGTAGAAATGTTCATTTCTATAAAAGAACAAGATTAGATAACACACATTTTCACTAAAATAAGAAAGTCAAGTTGGCGTCCATTGAAGACGCACCCTTGGGGCAACAAAAAGGTGATGAAAATGAATACTTGCAGTGCGCTGGTGAATCTACAGCCTAACGTGTGCTCTAGCGGGATCTGAAAACCTCAAAGGGGGGTCTAGGGACCGCCCTTGGTGGTCCAAGTTCCTGCTGGGCAGGTGTGATGGAGGAGGGACGGCCACTCAGTACGTCCTGATAGTAATGTGAATATGAGTCACACCCAAACACCTCCTGTAATTGAAAAGTCAAATGTGACTGGAGTATTACATTTTAACAGAGTTTTTTTCTTTCTTAAAATATGTATGTGTTTTTTGGCACTGTGTGTGTGTAACCCTCCAAAACAGCATTAGATTTGTCAGATGTATGTGCAAATTCTGACTCTGTCAGTCATTTTCAGCTGTGACTTTGGAGACTTTTCATTTTTGTAATGAGGCACAATTGGCATTTTAGACAATATTCTTGACTGTCCAGCGAGTTGCACATATTCTAAGAGTTTAGCATTCCTGGATCCTGTCCAGTAAGTGTCAGAGCATCTGCCCCCGTCATCGTGACAACTGAAACAGTGTCACAGGTTCCCAAATGCCCCTTACAAAGGACAGCACGGTCTTAGGTTGAGAACACCAATAGACCAGAAGCAGATAAGGAAGAATGAATATAATTAGGAAAGAAAGTGGGAATGTAAGTTTGAAAGTTTTAACAACTAATGGAGACAGAGTATAAAAAAGGGTGTTTAGGAAGTTCAAAATAATATTTACTTAAGAAAATACTGATTAACATTCTAAAAAACAGAATTTGCGAGATTTTCTAAAGCAACATGCAGAGGACAACTCATGGTTTTATTTGTACTGTAAATATAAATTTTATTTATATTCATAAATACAATACAATAAATAAATATTTTTATTGATAAATAAGAATGGAAATATGTGACTCAGATATCTAATTAGGATGTGAGAAGAAGGGGTGTATTAAGGACATAGAAAGAGGGAATTAATATAGAAACAGAAGTCAAAAGGTTTGAAATGGAAGTAGTACTTTCTAATGAAAATGAGCATAACCAAATACAATCCCATGCAGTCCCTTCCTTCGTGCCCTCTTCTGACAGGGCTGGTCCTTGCCACTGCCCTTCTGAAACATCTTCTCTATGATGGTTTCAGTTAGATCCTATCAGCAGAAGCTCTAGCATAGGACTTGAGCAGAAAAGAGTCAGAAGCCAAGTTAGCGCGCCTCTGGCAGTACTAGACATAAGCACGGGCTTTGGTAGAACAAAAGTCTACAGCAGTCTTCCCACATTCTCCTGGAAATCACCTGAACCAATGCTGTCTTAGCTTTAATCATCACCAGCGATTTTTAGAATTTTCCTGGTTTTGTAAAAGCCAGTGTGATGATGAAACCTATAGGTGTCTGTCTTACTCCTTGAATCTTTTCATTTTGTAAACAACTAAATGAAATCTCAATCTTATTATCTATATTAAATAACTAAATAATATAGATAAGTTAGATAATATCTACCCTATTATCTACATTAAATAGCTAAACAATTAAATGAAATATCTATCTTATTATCTATATTAAATAACTTCCTGTTTGTCATACCTAGAATGGTTTCTGTTTTGTGAGTGAAATGGTCACTCATATTTTGACTTAATGATGAAAATGATAAGCAAAGATATGCAAGATATGAAATGAGAATAAGAAAATATTTACACATATAAGAAATGACAGTAATCTATTGGAGTAGTCTTTTTGAATAGATAAAAAAGAAATTTTAAATCCTATAGAAAAAGGGAATTTTCTTAGTAAGAAAATGTAACTGAAAATATGAACAGTCTAAGTGGTCCAACTGCCATGCATAACATTATCGAAGACCTAACTTCTAAACAAAGCAATACATTCAGATGCTTCAAATAAATTCCACCAAATGTTAAAAAACAGATAACATTAAAGCTATTTAAATTATTCCAGAGCACAAAAAATAAGAAAAGTTTCCAACATTTGAAGAAATAAATTTGTATATATTAGCACATAACAGAAAACTACATGTTAGAAATACTTAGATGGGCTCATGCCTGTAGCTCAAGTGGCTAAAGAGCCAGCCACATACACCAGAGTTGGCAGGTTCAAATCCAGCCTGGACTGCCAAACAACAATGACAACTACAACCAAAAAATAGCTGGGCATTGTGGCGGGCGCCTGTGGTCCCAGCTGCTTGGGAGGTGGAGGCAAGAGACTCGCTTAAGCCCAGAAGTTGAAGGATGCTGTGAGCTGTGATACCACAGCACTCTACCCAGGGCAACAGCCTGGGGTACAGTCTCAAAAAAAATAAAAAAATAAAAATAATAATATTTAGATGTATAAATGTGAAAAATACTGAATAAATTAAGAGGAGATAGAATCAAGTAGCTCCTTGAAAAAAGATACATGTCTCAGTAATGACTCATCACAAGAATGCAAGGATGGTTTGATATTAGGAAAATCTGTTAATTTTTATCACCATTTAATGAATCAAAGGGGAAACATACTTTAAATGTAAAAAAATTCAGCATGTGACAAATTTTACCTCTATCTTTGATAAAATTAATGTTAGCGAAAACTGGCAACAGATGAAAATTTACTCAGATCAATACATTTGTATATTTGTGTGAATCTGAGTGTCTGAGTTTGTGTCAGTATGTGTGCATTAATGTCTATGTCCCCACAGACGTAAATATAGATATTTGTATGTGGATTTCGACTTAGAAGCTGGCATTATGGAAAACATTCGCTGCTCTCAAACTTCCACTGTCCTGTTGTGTATTCAGAACACTGGACTAACCCATGTTCTGATCATCTATTAACCACACATGTAAGAACAATGGCAAGAACTAAAAATTAAATAATCACATTTAAGTTTTTGCATTCTTATTTTTTTAAGTGTTTTTCTTGGGTTTTTATCAGAGACTTTTGCTCACAACAGGCATGTACTTTGCATGCACACGTGGTCACTCACACTTCCTGATGGTGCACACATGGTCACTCACACTTCCTGATGGTGCACACGCGGCCACTCACACTTCCTGATGGTGCACACACAGTCACTCACACTTCCTGATGGTGCACACGTGGTCACTCACACTTCCTGATGGTGCACACGAGGCCACTCACACTTCCTGATGGTGCACACGCGGCCACTCACACTTCCTGATGGTGCACACGTGGTCACTCACACTTCCTGATGGTGCACACGCTGTCACTCACACTTCCTGATGGTGCACACGCGGTCACTCACACTTCCTGATGGTGCACACACAGTCACTCACACTTCCTGATGGTGCACACGTGGTCACTCACACTTCCTGATGGTGCACACACGGTCATTCACACTTCCTGATGGTGCACACGTGGTCACTCATACTTCCTGATGGTGCACACAGGGCCAGGGACCTGTGAAGCAGGCCTGGCTTCCCAGAGCAGCTGGTGCCCACAGCAGGTGGCAAGCACAGGCCTCCTGCCTGCCATCTCACCATGGAGAAACCCCAGCTTTCTATTAAAACGGAAAACAACACATTCACTGGCTCTATTTGGAAATGGCTTTGGGCTGATTTCCTCCAGAAATGCTCACTGTGAGAGTGATCCCTGAGAGAGTCCTTGGGGACAATGCAAGCAACTCATCCCCATCCAGTGTCCTTCAGGGTAATGAGACAAGTAGCTTGGCAGCAGCTGGGAAAATCAAGAGTTCCTCTAAATTCTTGACACTCAAAGGCAGGACACAAATAAAACTGTTATAATGACATACAGTCACTTCCTGGCCTTTCTTCCAGATGTTTCCATGTAACTTGGACATTTTTCACCAAATAAAAACATGTAAGAAAGGGTTCTGAAATTCATAATGCCCTTACACAAATATAAAGCTTTAAGATTCAATTGTTATTCTAATCAAACACTATTTATTAGATGTCCCTAAGTAGGACGAGGCAGGAATGCAGAGAAGCCCACACAGGACAGTAGCGTCCACCGTTTCTGAAGACGGCGACGTCTGGGGTCTGGGCCTCGCCGCCCGTGAGAGATTTGCCTACACCCTTCCCTTATGTTGCCATTAGTGGCATCACCTCCTGATCCTTCTGTGCAGAGGGAATCATATTTTCCTTGGGAATTTTTTAATGCCTGAACCATTAGCTTTCCTAACCATGATTTAAATAGTTTATTCTTCATTTGTTCTGGGAAGAATAATACATGTCAAGTGCATCGTGTTAACTTTTTGGACCATCACATTTCTTTGTTCGTCTTTCTGTCTTTATTTTCTTCCTCACTTATTTAGAGGAACTATTCAGAACATATGAGTTATTTTTATTTTTCTTTCTTCGCGACAATCTTACTTCATGCAAGTTCTCATTTACATATGTTACTATCAAAATTTAGGTTTTTTTCTCTTTCTGTTTATTGTTGGGGATTCACTGAGGGTACAAAGATCCAGGTTACACTAATTGCATTTGTCAAACCAAGTCCCTCTTATACCTCCCCCCAGAGGTGTGCCAGACACCTTTACTCCCCACCCCCTCACATTTTCCCTCTCCCTGCTCCTCTATTCCCCACCCCCCATCATGTACTAGGTCATCAATTGTCCTCATACCAAAATTGAGTACACTGGATAAGAATAACGTGTTCCATCTCCACCCAAGTTAGTACAAAAGATGTATAGTCTCCATCTTTTCTAGTGGCTGAATAATATTCCATTGTATACATAGAATGCTCAGGGTCACCCTTCCCCTCTCTGTCTCTAGGAATGTCACTGTCACCCAGAGAGCAGTGCAGGATAGCCTTTGGCTGGGATGGGCCTGGGGACCAGTGTGACTATGTCCAGGGGCAGCAGGGCGGTACCTACCCCCTCCGCAGGAGACGGAGCACTCGGAGCGCAGCACAGCCCAGGTGTAGCTGGGCCGGGCAGTGGGTTTCTTCTCGGCCTCCAACACAGGCATCGAGTATTCCCAGGCAATTCCTGGGTTCCTGCCCTGAAACAGAAGCTGTGAAATAAAAAGGGGAAAGAGAAGTTAAATTAATGTTAATGTGGGACTGCTAAATACCTGCTAATTTGCTTTAAAACATTTAAAAAAATGATATTGACAGAAATTTGGGTATGATGATAACATGAACTCAGCCTATCCTCTAAAATTCCCATCAACTTTCTAGGTAGAAATAACACCCTCATCTAGACTCGAGCAAACCCAGGAACATGTCTAGAGGCATCTCATCCTCCCTCGCCTTGTACTCAGTGTGTCCTCCCCACACAACACTCCACTGACACCTACTAAGCGCTGTCACACTTTCCAGTGAGTTCCAGATAACCCAGAACACTTAGAGAGACACTGTCCATGCTTGATCAACATTCAGTTAGGACACTCTGTACAGTAAGAGGTGATGGGGGCTCTTGCCTACTGGGGAAAAGATACTCGTACTAGCAGAGAAGATCGCTCAGACCCAGCATCCCTGCAAGTCACAGTTTAGGTCATGGGACTGGGTTTGGACATCCTGGCTTGAAACCCAGTCAAATGGACCAGTTGCCATTTCTTTCATATATTTCTTAGATCTTGGACTTCAGCATCAATCTGTTGATACAAGTCTCAGGCCCGGGCCTTGGAACCTTTGCTGTCCTTGATGTAAGGCCCATGTATGCAAAGACACCTGCCCTTCTCTGACTCCCCTGGGACCATGCTCCACCCCCTGCTGATGATACAACTCAAGTCCTGGTTGGTGCAGAAATGGTGGGACAGCTACAAGCCCAGGACAGGTGGCTGCCCTGGAAGGTCTCTGAGACACTTGCCGTTCCTGACACTCTGACCTTTGCAATGCTTCCTCCATCAGCAGCACTTTCCTATGAAGCCTCCACTCATTTTCAACACTGACCTATCTCTCTTTCTCTCTGATTATTAAAGCTGCAAGCCTTAGATGGCAAGAGAGAAACATTGAAAAAATTTAGGACAAAAACATCTAAAAAGGGGCAGAATGAGGAAAAGAAGAGGGAGGTGGGAGTCGTGAAGACACTTCAGCTTCCCAGCACCTGAGCCACAGCAGGCTACTCAGGGAAGCATGTCCTGAGAAGACACAACGGGATAGGACATGTATGACAGGCCCAGAGAGCAGGTGGGGCTGTTGGTGTGGCTGTGACCTCCATAGCAAGGTGTGGGTCAATGGGGCAACTTTAGAACCAGTTCATTGAGATATGACAGAGCCAGGGGGTACACATCTCCCACCCGCCCCTGCCATTTGCCCTATCCCCGGTCTGAACCATTAGCTTTCCTAACCCATGATTTAAATAGGGCTAGTTGGCCCTTCCAGAAGAAGCCTGACTATATTTTGAGGGCCTCAGCATCCACAGGGAGAAAACAGAAGAGTTTGGGTCAGGGAGGGCACGGGGCCAGTGTGACGCTGAGCAGGCAGGCAGGAGTGCAGGCTGCAACACAGGAGGGAGGCTCATCTGCTCCTGCTGTCCCAGGATACAGCAGCAGAACACTGATCCCACCCCAGGCACGAACAAGCTTCTCCTGGCTCATCTCATGCCTCAGGCAGCTTTGAATGCAGAATCTCCCACTGCAAAAATATGGGGTTACTTCTCACAGACAGAGCTTACAGAAGGGAAGACCTACGAAAAAACTGATAAATAGGCCCAAACAGGAACATTTCTGAGTACTTAAATACAAACTTAATCATACACCAAAAAAAGAAAGATGATCAAAAAATGTTTATGGCCCCATGGAGCTCGTGGGTGGATTACTCTTGCTTTTTTGACTGTAGAAGTTCTTCTATGTACTGAAACTCATGCCAACAATTATGGACCCACAACACCCCCAGAAGACCCCAGATCCAAGCCCTGAAATGAAGAGGTGGCCTCTACCTCCACAATCAGCGTCTCGTTGGTGGGTCCAGAAGAGATTAGGTTCTCGGGCTTGCTATAGGACCGTCTGTAGTCGAAGGCAGTGCCTGAAAACTTGTATCGGCCAGGCCAGTCCACGGTCCAGTGCCCATTCAGGTAGTATCTTTTGAGGGCGTTGCGTACAGAGATGTAGGAGGTCGATACGTTCATTTCATAGACTCGAATACTCCGGGCTCCAGAAGGAATGGTGACCACATGGTAATACTCTAGATGAAGGGACAAGGGAAAACACAGTATTTCACTTAATCATGCCGAGGAAAAATCCCTTAGCAGCTTCAGTTCTCAGTAACCAAGACATGAGAATCCACACTTGGGACTCGGGGAAGATCTGCTTTGGCAACTGTAATGGGTCAGTTGCATCAGATCCATAAGCATTAATTGGAGTAGACTGGTATCTTGCGATACCCCTATTCCTAAGGGAGAATGTAACTCAAGTAACTACTTATGATCAGAACGAAAGGCTTAAGGCACAGCACAGAGCTACCTAAGGCAGGAGGTGAGCCAGGAGGAGCTTGCTCAGGACTCTGAGCACCTGTGTCTCTGCTGCCGCCCACGCTCCTCTGCCTAAGGAGCTCCTGTGAAAATCTCCTATGCCCAAGCCTTGGGGTGGCTCCGAAGTACTCACGGTTGGTGTGGTGATGCCTGGTGTAGAGGCCCCTGTGAGTTGTGCAGTCTGAGTTATTCCCCCTGCAGACCCCACAGGCATCTTCAACAGCATCAGACCCCAGGACATTGTCACAGCCAACTCTCTGGAGAACCCACGAGGTCACATGTCATTCATGAAAGAAAGGACAACACAAGCACTGATGTCACCAGTCTCACCTCCCCACGAGGGCTGAAAATTTCACCACCTCAGGGTAGTTAGCAAATATTTATTGGATACCCAGTATGTGCACAGAGGGATGGCAATGCTACTCTTCATGTCCAAAGCAGGGAGCTTTGAAGTGTGAAACAGAACCTGTCCTCGGCACTCGTCAGCGCTGCTACACACTTAGCATCTTGAGCTTTAGACCAGACCTAGAGGTCGTCACACTGAGACCTGGGTGAATTTCAGATGGGCATAAAGGGCTACAAAAAAGTGACGAGCAAGGTGTCTACACAAGTGTCCAGTAAAACATGCCACGTGCTTTTTATTTTTTATTAAGTCATAGCTGTGTACATTGGTGCTTTTGAACCATCTGTGCCATGACAGAGAAGGAGCAGAAGGCACACGGAGAGCCCCTCAATCTCTCTGTGCAAAGGGCGTGCCTGTCCAGAGCCTCAGAATGTTAGGCATTCTTTATAACATCTAGGATGTTGTATATTTTTATTTCCTAACAAAGAGAATAGACTCTCTATAGTAAAAAATCCACTCAGAAACAGAGTAACTATATCTACAGTCCTTTTCTGGAAATCGTTAAGGCCAGATACATTTCAGAACTAAGAGTTTTTTCTAATTGAAGAGAGGATTATGAATCTAATTCATATGGGAGCCCCAGAAGGGCCTAGGGCAGAATCCCATAATAAGCTCAGGTATGTTTCCATGGCAGAAAACATGCGTTTTACACTAAGCAGGATAAATGAAAACGATCAACGATTTCATATCCATTCAGGGCAGGTTTTGCCACCAAGCAAGTTAAGGTCCCCAAAAGCTTTCACAGCTTCATGGACTTTGGTTGTTTGCATTTCATTTACAAATAAGAGATTGTGACATTGATGATTAGTGGAATTGTCACTGGACCGTTACACTAAGATCTTGGTACATCGTTCAACAGTGACACAGGGCAACTACAACCAGGGCCCAGGTCTCTGGACTCCACAGACTGTGCTATTCATTAACCTCATTAAGACCCCATTGTTTTCCTGCAGTGCATGTAATCTGGTAACACCTTCACTTGGCTGATAATAAAATTCTTTCCACACCTTGTTTCTGCTGATGGCGACAAGCTGGGCACAGGATGCTCACTGTGACTCTGCCCCTTTCCACCCACCTCCCAAGGGAAGTTGAGGCTGCTGGAGCATGTGGAGGCCTCCCCAGGAGCTGCACAGGGACCAGGCTCTCAGCCACCCCTGCCTACACTGGCTCTCCACACAACCACCCAGAAACTGAAAACTGACCCCATGCTTCCCAAGTCCCTGCTCTCAGTGGACACAAAGAAAAGTGTCCCAACCCCTCATCCTGGCTACGGAGTCCCTTGGAGAGCCTCTTCTTCCTGCAGGGACCTCCCTGAGCAAGCCCAGCCCCGCCTGCCTTCCAGGTATTCTGGTGACTAAGGAGTAAGCTCCTGCCAGCCCTGCTTCTGACACTACCACACTCTGGCCTCTTTTCCCAGCCACCTCGTCCAGATCTTGCTCGGATGCGATGATGCTGCCTTCTCCCAGGAGCCCTGCTGGTGTTCTAGTCCCACATCTAAGAAGGAACTGGCTCTTCCCCTCTGCTTGTCCCCCATGTGCACCTCCACTGTGACAGAGGGCTGTGTCACCAGCCGTGCTCTCCTGCCTGTCACCCCAGGGGCTGTGCCTGGGAGGGGAGGGGCTTGGCAGCTCCCTGAGCCTCTCAAGCCCAGAGGGTGCCTGGCACGTAGCGCACTATCTGGAGACATTTGTTGAACAAATGAAGGATCATGATTACCTCACATATCCCATCTACACAAACATTACGGCTATCCTCCGAGCATGGAGTCCCATCTTTGACTTTATTTGACAAAGAAAAGAAGAAATCAAATCCTTCTGCGATACAGTAGAGTTTGCATAAGTCCTGATCTTAAAAAGAAATACACACACAAACACAAATAAGAAAGATACTTAAAGCTCTGATCATTTTGTTCTGAATTTTAGATAGACTTCCCCCCCGCCCCATAAAATAACTCCCATACAATAATATATTGAAATGACATTTTTAATGGTTGACTCATTAGGT
Organism: Galago senegalensis; assembly: GCA_963575145.1. Taxonomy (NCBI): domain Eukaryota; kingdom Metazoa; phylum Chordata; class Mammalia; order Primates; family Galagidae; genus Galago; species Galago senegalensis. The sequence goes on along the minus strand of CAUYTI010096472.1, from coordinate 2,761 downwards.
TCCCCCAAATTTATTGTTATTACTTTTTATTGCTTCTCTGTTCAATTTTACCCCGCAGTACCCTTTACGATCCTTTTTACACGGTGGTTGGCACATAGAAGGCATTCAATAAATATTTGTTGACGTAACTACAACATTAATGTTTTACTATTTTGCTAGTATACTTTACTGTTTTGTAGAAATGTAAAAAAGGTCACTATTGTATTATAGCAATACATAAAACACAAATAAAATGTAGTAAAAGTCACTAAATTTCTTAATGTATTTGATGAAATACCTAAAATTTTTAAGCTAATAAAAAGAATAACTTTTAGATGAAATCCCCAGAGAATAAGGTTTCCTATAAACAGATAGTTAAAAATATTGACATATGTAGAAATAGGAAGTTTAACTTCTTTCTTCAATAATCCATTTCAAGGTCTTATGGTTTCTATTTAATAGGAACTGTTGTAGAAAGCGTTTCCTTTCATTCTCCTCTTGGTGGAACAGTTGGTTTTTTTCTGCCTTATCAATATTAATAGACTAAGACTCATCTGCAGACGTTTTCCTTATTGTTCAAGATAAGAAGATCAACTTAATAATCCCAAGAATCAAATTTAGCATGTGATTCCATGATTGATGAATTTATTTACTGAAACCTGCGGACCCTGATTTCAACATTCATTCTATTTTTTCTTCCCTAATTGCCCTGCTGGCTTCATTGTTACAGATTTAAAAGTACAACCAAATGTGATTTATGCGGGATTACCTGTAATTTCCCTTCCAGAGTTTGGTAACATTGTAAACCATGAAAACATGACTTTGAGATGATGAAAGTCAGTGTCAGGGGGATATCCCAGCTGCTGCACTTCAAGGTACCTTTGCCCTTCTCTTGGACAATATTCCCAGTTTTGAAAAGTGAGATGATTAAATGTTCTTTGAATTTCTCCTTAGGTATACCCCTTGTGCTACTGACTTCAACTTGTTATCATCATGAGAGCAACATACTTCTTTCCCATTGGAGAGTGAAATCTTACATCTGCCACAACTAACCTTCTTGGTTTATAGTTACAGACCAAGACTTCTGAATAGAGTATGCTTGAAAATTGAAATGGTATTCAATTTTCCAAAAGGTACAAGAATTTTTCTTTCATCCTTTGAGAGTTAAGTGTCTAACAGATAACACACGGAGCAGCATCAGCACCAACCACTGTGATTCTAAATTTAAACTCACACATTGTTCTGATGTCAACACGTCACCTGCTTTGTGACTTTCATCGCCTCCTGCGCCCGTTTCACTGTACCCTGTACACTCTCGGTCTTGTGTGTTGACTTCTGACAGCACAGGGGTCAAGTTTAGATGGGATGCCAGGACAATGGGGCAGGAAAAACCAAAGCAACCACCAGGAGAAAGTGTGACGCTGACCCTTGGTAGGAGGTCTAGTCTATCTGACACCACCAATTACCTAATTCTTTTAAAAGTAAAGATGATAAAGCACAAGGTGCAGAGCGGAGAGTGCCTGGAGATTTACCTTCCAGGTGTGTGTACGGCTTCCACGTGTAGTGACGCCCTCGGAACTGCCTGTTGTTGTGCTCAGCGCACTGAGCTGCGCGGAAGTCAGCACTGTCCTGGGGACACTTCTGACTGTTGCAAAGCTTGAGGGTGCGAGGTGAGCCTGTGCAAAACTTCCCTCCCTGCGATGGTCTGGAATGTACAATTCATAGTTAGAAATGTATAGTTTAGTAGCTACTCAGCCTGCCCTGGCAAGTGGGCTAACTGGAAAGATGGAGCTGGTAAAGTTAAAGTACTTAGAGTGGGTGGTTAAGACAGGTAGGTTTCTGTGCAGTCACACACACTTTCTCATATGTGAATGAGACTGGTCCTGCTTCCTTTACTTTGAGTGTGTCATTAACAACAGAGGCAGGACTGGTGGAATTTGGCAACAGATTGGCATGGACTTGTCCTTGTGTCCCCAGCTCCCAGGGAGGAAGCAGGGTGGGCCCAGGTCTCCGCAAACTCCTTGGTGGGGGGTGACTGATGAGACCTTGGACCCTGCCCCCAAGATGGCACAGTGGACAGAAGCAGAACTCAGACTGAAATTCAACAGCATCACTTCCCAAACCTCAACTTCTTTCTGCTACTAGCCTCCGGGTGATGAGGTCAGGACCTGGGAACCGAGTCAGAAGAACTTGTCCCCTTTTGGTGGTGGGGACTGGCAGCCAATATCCTGCTCATCCTGAGAATCCCACATACACACCTAGGAGGGTATTCTAAGGGGACAGGGTACGGCCCTTTGGGCCTCATGCTTTAAAGCCAGGTCCAGATGAGTAGCATGAAGTGATCAAGATCAAACCCAGGAGCCAAAGGGGAATTTAAAAGCCTTTTTCCTTCACCACAGCAGCCACCGCCTCTCACATTCCTGTCCCCCTTCTTACAGAAGCACACAGCCAGTTAGACCATCTGCAGGGAAGCTGTGGTTACTAGTTGATGAAAACGCCCACATTTTTTCACATGAAACAATTGTCCTTATTGATTCTTATTCGTTTGTGTTCTACACACTCTTCCTGTGATGCATTTACTTGTTTTATTTATTTATTTATTTTTACTGAATTATTTATTTATTTTTTATAAATCATAGCAGTGTACATTAATACTATCATGGGGTACAGTGTACTGTTTCTGTATACAATTTGAAGTACTTGCATCCAACTGGTTAACATAGCCTTCATGTCTTTTTCTTAGTTATTGTGTTAAGACATTTATATTCTACAATTAGAGAGA
>CAUYTI010096470.1:0-67844 GCA_963575145.1 Galago senegalensis | reverse complement strand
TATTCCCCCCAAACAAGACCAGTCTTACACTTGTCAAAATCAGAAAATTAACATTGATACTAGAAGCCCAAGTGCCCATCGACCCGTGAATAGATGAATAAATTGTGGTATACGCACATGATGGAATATTATGCAGCCTTTAAAAAGATGGAGACTTTACCTCTTTCATGTTTACATGGATGGAGCTGGAACATATTCTTCTTAGCAAAGTATCTCAAGAATGGAAGAAAATGTATCCAATGTACTCAGCCCTACTATGAAACCAATTTATAGCTTTCATTTGAAAGCTATAACCCAGTTAGCCCAAGAAGAAGGGAAAAGGGGAGAGGGCGGGGAGGGGAAGGGGCAGGATGGGTAGAGGGAGAGTAATTGTTGGGACCACACCTATGGTGCATCTCACAAGGGTACATGTGAAATTTACTAAGTGTAGAATATAAATGTCTTAACCCAATAACTAAGAAAATGCCCTGAAGGCTGTGTTAACCAATTTAATGAAAATATTTCAAATGGTATATAAAACCAGCACATTGTACCCCATGATTGCATTAATGTACACAGCTATGATTTAATTTAAAAAAATAATAAAAGGCAAAAAAAAAGAAAGAAAGAAAGAAAGAAAAAGGGCAGGTCACAGATACTTTGAGAGAGAGAAGGAGGTCATCGGATAAAGCTATGGAACTTGGAGGCTGGGACTAAGCTGAATTGCTGATAGCCGAAAACTAGGGTCGCTGTGGGTCACTTTCCCTTCCCTGTCTCTCACTTCTTCTCTCCCTTGCCAACGTTTCCTGGGACTGCCTCCCAAGTAAGCTACTGGCACTCAAAGCCTTTCCTCAGGGTCAGCAGAGGAACTCCAACTAAGACAGCATCAGTGCAAAAACTTTACCCCCCGCTGCCCAAGTCCATGTTTCCAGTCCTGAACTCACATCCTGCATTTTCAACTGCCTAGTGGACATTTCCACTTGGATGTCTGTCTATAGGATAGCTCTTAAAATTCTGTTTGCAGTTATCTACCTTTGGGGTTGGGAGAAAAGCAAAGGAAAATAATATTAGTCTTTATGTTGGAAATTTTTTTACAGAAATTTTTTTTTGAAAGAAGTAATATTTAAGATTCAGAGAATATGTCATAGCTCAAAATATAGCCTAGGGCAATGATAACTATTTAGCAAGACCTAGCAGGGAAAAAAAAATGTTTTTGCATATTAAACTTGTTTTCCTGGGCAAGATAAAGCAGTTTGTCCAATGAAGACATTTCTTCTAAATATGAATTAGGAGGAAAATAAACTAATAAATGATGAGATCCTGATTTCTGATGCCACAGCCTTGGAGCTGGGAAGGGAAGGGAGGGAGAACTACAGGTCACTGACAGAGCGATTGGTGCTGTATCCACCTGGTTAAGGTGATATCCTGATGCCCAGCGCAGGAAAAATGGAACCCCTTGCAGCTGAATCAAAGTCAGGAGGCCATTAAACACAGCAAGCCCTGCAAATCCCATCCAACCAGGGTCCATTCCAGCCCATGACGGTGTCCGATTCTTAGGCCGGGGAAGGGACAGTGGCAGTACGGGAATTGGTGCCATCTTCTTTGTGCTCAAGTGCCTGGTGTAAAGAATGTTTAAGTAAAACAAAACTTAGAAGTGAGCAAGAAAGAACCAAAGTGGACCACACGTAAATGACTGAAGCTCTCCTGGAAACTGTTCTGACACTGTCTAGCCCTCAACAAGTTGTTCATCCGGTCAAAGGTGGGATGATGAGGACAGCCCAGACTGAGGCCAGGCTGACCTGGATTTGAGTGTAGCTATGCAGCTTCAGGCAAGGAATCGCCATCTCTAGCTACCCTTGTCTGGTAAGGGCCTATTGTGTGCTGAAGCAGAGAACTGGTGCCTCACTGTATTGTCTAATCTAATCTTCTCAACAACCCTCTGAAATGTATTATTCCTATTTTACAGGTGAGGACAGTGAAGCAGCCAGAATTTGAGCCCACAGAGATTCTCCAATCCACGCTCTCTCCATTGCACCGCCCACCTTCCTCTCCAGTGGGCTCCTGGTCTGTAATCCGGGATCCTAATACGTACTCACTCAGCATTGTCAAGGCCAGATTAGACCACGATAGCCACGTGGAGGTCACCCTGTTCGGCGCCTTACATAAATTAGCTCCATTCTTCCCAACAGGTCTTTGAAGTAGACATTATCATCCCATTACACAGTTGAAACTAAGGCTGAGAGAGGCCCTTCCCTAGGGCAGAGGCCCTGCCTCCTTCCCCTACACCTCCCTCACTTCCTGTGGGTGTCAGCTGCTCCATACCCACGTGTGGGAAGCTCTTTTACATCCAGATCCATGGAGAATCCAGCACAGTGACGAGACTCCTTGTGGTTGTCAGAATCTACCAAACTGAACTATAGACGGTTTTAGGGTTTTTTCATCTAATTGTTAAACTGTGGAGAAATGGCACATAGAGTTGACACGTATTGTTATTATCTCAAAATACGATGGAGAAGAGTGGGAAATTCCCTAGGGGATTTAAGGTATTGAAGATATTTCAGGAAGGAATAGAAGCTGTGGGAGGAAGAAAAGAGGCTTCTTTTCCATTTGACAAGTGTCCAAGTATTTTTTGTACAAAGCCAAATGACTTTCCCCTCAGGCCTGGCCCCTGGCCATCTTTCTGAAGCATCCTTGCCAGGATGGGAAGGCTGGTGGTGCCAGGCAACCTCGGGGTCACAGGCTCAGGATGGTCACCGGTCTCTCTGGGGCTCAGGCCCCTGCACAATGTAGCCTTTTCAGAAGGCCGCCTGGATACACGATCTCACTGGCTTCGATTGCCCTGGACCGACAGTCCCCTCTGATCTCCAGTCCCTTAGCCCAAGTCCTCCGCTGTTTCCTGAAACTACAACAGTCTTCAAGAGGGCACTGCAGTCATCAGCACAGAGGTCTCCCATCTCCTTTCTCCCCGGTGCCAATCCGCAAGCCTGCCTCGGGCTCTCTGCCATCCACCAGCCCCCGCCCCACCCGTGGGAAGATGCAGTTTATGCGCATGCGCAGGGCCTTTGTTCCCAGCCTCATAGCTCTGCCTACCCAGCCCCTCCACATGCTTCAAGTGCCCACTGCCAGACACATCCTTTCATCCGGGAAGCCTTCCTCAGCACCTGTAAAATGGGGATATTTGCAGTGTTCGACTTGTAGAGTGGTTATAGGATTAAAAGATGTGATCCTTGTTAAGCCCCTAGCAGACAACTGAGCAGAGCACTAATTAGACCTAATGCATTATTTTTCTTCTTATTCTGATCATATCACTTGCCATGCTGTACATAGTATTGCAATTGCCTGTTTACTTTGTTGTCTCCCTGCCAGACCGTGAGCTTCTCAAAAGTTATCAAGTCTTTTTTTTTGAGACAGAGCCTCAAGTTATCCCTCTGGGTAGAGTGCCATGGCATCACAGCTCATAGCAACCTCCAACTTCTGGGCTCAAGCGAGTCTCCTGCCTCAGCCTCCCAAGTAGCTGGGACTACAGGCGCCAGTCACAACGCCTGGCCATTTTTTGGTTGCAGCCATCATTGTTGTTTGGTGGGCCCAGGCTGGGGATTCGAACCTGCCACCTTAGGTGTATGTGGCTGGTGCTTTAGCTGCTTGAGCCACAGGCACCGAGCTGAGTTATCAAGTCTTATTCACCCACCTCTCCACCTAGTCCTGGGGCCAAGCTCACAGCAGGCTCTTGGCAAGGTTGTGTTGAATGAATTGAGAAGGTATTAAATATCCCATTTTAAAGATTGGCAAACTGAGGCCTCCAGAGGGAAATACGACTTGCCCCCAACATTGCTAATCTGAGGCAGAGCAGGAACTGAATTCAGGATTTGGAGACTCTTTTGTCCAGTTCCCTACAGCCCTTGGTCACCATGTGGACGCAGAGGCCACACGCAACTCTGGTCCTCCCAAACATAGTTTGTTTTCCTGATAATTCAGGACCTAAGGAAAACCTGCAGATGGAACAAGCCAAGGAGTGAAAGCAAAAAGCAGCCTCTAGGACCAGCCAGTCCAGCCACCCGTGCCTTCTCCTCTAGGGAAATGAAGAACTCAAGAGAGGAAGTAAGTCACCCCCTATCTCGTGGGGGCAGCAGAGCTGGACTCCCTTTACAGTGCTCCTTTTATTCACAGGAGGTAAAGTGACATCACCTTGGGCTGAACTGCAGAAGGGGGCCTGGTACTTATAGGCAAATGTCCTTGGAAACCTCTGGCACCGACAGCTCACCCAGAGACAGTGAAGCGCATGGGGAAAGAAAGAAAAAAGCTCAGTGGGCAGAACACAGGCAGCCCTTGCCCCACCCAGAGGGATGTTTTATAGTCAGTCTGTGCTCTTTACCGACTGTTGATATGCCATGCTATTTACAGCTGTGTCAAGAGCAGGGCAACCACCCTTCCCAGCCTGGAAATCTTTGGCTGAAGAAGGGATGAGGCACATCCTACCCCACTCGGACCCTTTGAAAGTGGGTTTGTAGGATTTATCTCTGGGTTGGGGCACTTTGCCTTTAGCTTCAGAAAGGACTGTTCCACCCAGTCCCCCTTTACTGCTGACACCTGCTAGCCCCAAGGCCCCTGGCTAGATAAATGAAACACACCAGGCCTGTGACTGGGGCAATGCAGGTAGGTGCCAGGGCGGTATGAAGTCATGTGTGGGACTGGCCTGTGGCTGCCTTGGGATTATTGTTGAGACTTGGAAGAGCACAGCTGGGCAGCTGGTAAGATTGCCTACCTGGCCCCTGCTCCTCCTTAGGCCAGGAAGCACGCATTCATTCATTCTTTCACTCCTTCATTCATTATACACACACCAAACAAAAACCAAAAATATCCACCTACTAATATGTGTCAAGCAGCTACAGATTGAGGATCCAAATACGAATAATATCCCAGCCCTGGCCTTCTGGAGCTCCCAGACTAGACCCATGAACGCACTGTTATGAGGCAGTGTGTGAGGGCTGGGACAGAGTCTTGCTCAGGACTGTTGGAATGAAAGATAGGGAAAGGTGCTTTGGGAAGAAAAATGGCCTGTCTCAAGGTGTGCAGGGGTAGATGGGGAGGCACTCAGGAAAGCGTGTGTATGTTAGCATTCCCTGGTGTGTGTGACACAGGTCGGGAGGGGGTAGAGGTGCGATAGGAAGCAGGTGGACAGAGGACCCAGGAATGTGTATGTATGCTGGGAGCTTGGATTTTATTGTGGAGGCCACAGGGAGCCATAGAGGTTTCAGGAAGGATACAGGTCACACAATCAGATTTTGCCTGGAGAAGGTGCTCAGGTGGCAGGTGAAGCATGGGTCTGAAGCACACTTGGCTACGCTTCCTAGTCACCTGGGGAGTATTAGCAAACACTGATAACCTGGGTGCCACTTCCAGAAAGCCCTTTGTAACTGGGCTGGAGTGTGGCCCAGCCATTGGGATGTTGAAGCTCCCTCCTCTCTGACGCTGATATGCAGCTGAGTGATCTACTGGAAAAGGACCCCTGTTAAGAGGCCCAGTCACCATCCAAGTGAGAACTGAAAAGGAAGTTCCCATGGGGATAGAGGCCAGTACAGATTCAAAAGGGAGAGCCACAGCCCATGGCCGTTGGTTGGGTGTGGATCTACAGAGCAAGGGAGGAGTTCCTCATAAGGTCATACAGTTACCACGTGATGCTAAAACTCCACACCCAGGTGTACACCCAAGAGAACAAAAACATGTGCACACAAAACGCGAACACAGATGTTCATAGCAGCGTTTTCATAGTAGCCCCAAACTGGAAACAACCCTGATGCCGATCAGCTGATGAATGGATTAACAAAACGCTGTGTATCTCTTCAATGGATTATGTTATTTGGCTGTAAAAAAATAATGAAATACTACATCATGGGCCTTCAAAACATTATGCTAAGTCAAAGAAGTAAATTTCATTTACATGAATTGTCCAGATTAGTCAAACCCATAGAGTCAGAGAGAGAGCAGTGTCTGCCAGAGACCAGGGGAAGTGGGCTGTGGGGGCGGGGGAGTTTGAGGGCCATATCTGAGGGGCACGGGGGTTTCTTTCTGAGGTAAGGATAATATCCTGAAGTTGACTGTGGTGACAGTTGCATAACTGTGAGAATTTACTAAAACCCATTGAAGTGAACTATAAATGAATGAATGGTGTAGTATGTGAATTTTATCTCAGTAAGACTGTGGGGAAAAGAGGGAGCGAGAAGGGGAAGCCTCAAGCATGATGCTCAGTTTGGATTTTGCCGCTGGGGTTGAAGTGGTGGTTTCATGAATCGGCTGGAGGAGCATCTGGGGACTGTGGTTTACTCATTCAGCTAATACCTTTTGAGCACTCAGCCATGGGAAATATCAGAGAACAAAACAAAATTTAAAAACAAATTCCCTTCCCTGTAGATCTTACATTCTTGCAGGGAAGAGAAAACACAGTTAATAAACCAGTGTGCAAGGAGATCACTGCCATGGAGAAACCGCACAGCAAGGGTGGAGTGTGGGGTGCCAGGTTAGGGCTAGGGGCTGAGGAGGGTAGGGGAGGTGACATCTCCGCAGAGACTTGGAGGCAGGAAGGGGTGAACTTGGGACATCTGAGGGAAAAGTGTTCTAGGAGAGGGGACTTTGGCTTGTGGCAATGAGACAGAAGCCTTAGAGGAACAGCAGGAGGCAGGGCACACAAGCCTGGAGAGAGAGAGGGGCGTGTCAGCAGGGCACAGCAGGTGGGGGCAGAGTCCTGCAGCCTCATCCTCCCCAGGGAGGGCTGTGTGGCTCCCTCTGAGGGACGCGAGCTACAGGTGGGTTGTGAGCAGAACAGTGCCCTGTCCTGACCTGCCTGGTATAAGGTCCCTCTAGCCCGGGTTTCTCAACCTGGCACTATTGATGGGGCAAGATGAGTCCTTGTTACGGAGACTGCCCTGTGTGTCATGGGGTGTTGAGCTACATCCCTGACCTCTGCCTATGAAGCGCTATTAAGGACCCCTCCAAACTAGTTGTGACAACCAAAAATATCCCTAGACCCTGCCAAATGTTCCCTAGGAGGCAAAAACACCCATGTTTGAGGATAGCCTAGCACTATCCTAGGCAATAAGGGGTGTGAACACAGGGAGCTCAGGTCCAGACAGGCTGAATGAATCCGAGGCGCCTGTGAGACCTGTGCACAGACGTGTCCATTGAATAGTCAGATGGTGGAGCACAGGAGAAAAGTCTTCCGACTCAGAGGCCATTGGCATGAATGTCCCAGAAAAAGGAGAGGCAGTGCCCAAAGGGCCTATTCAATTTAATTTCATTTTTTTGGGTAAGGATTATACTTGAGTCACTGGGAAAGAGGCCAAGCTGAGTAAGGTGAGCTTGTGGTCTCACCTCACAACCACAGAAACCTCAGACTCAAGGCAGGCACATAAGCACAGTATAGAAGGCTCTGGAACTATAGGAAAGGGAAAGTGAATTGATTTTTCCAGGAGGAAAATTCCATCAATCACTGAACTATTTCTTGGCTATCCCCTGTATGCTAGGCAGTTTCACTCGTGTTATCTCATTTAATCTTTAAAAAACAAAATAATGGGCAGCGCCTGTGGCTCAAAGAGTAGGGTGCGGGCCCCGTATACTGGAGGTGGTGGGTTCAAACCCAGCCCCAGCCAAAAACTGCAAAAAATAAAATAAAAAACAAAATAAAACCGTGAAGTAAATATTGCCCCCCCCCCGCTCCATCCTTTTCTTTTACAGACTAGAAAACTGGGGCTCAAAAGTCTGACATCCTCAAGGTCACCCTGTCAGTGATGAAGCTGGAGCTTAAACACAAGCTGTTTTTTTTTTTAATTTTTTTTTCTTAAATTGTTTTTTAGTGAAATCAAATTAATGTGAGGGTACAATTTTTAGGCTAAATCATTCTCACTTCCAGGGTAAAGTTCCATTTGCAGAAGAGCCCCTCACCCCGGGGGGCGTGTTATACACCCTCACAATGTGCACATTAGGTGAGATCCTGCCTCCTGCCCTCCCTCCTTCTGCCAAACGTCCTTCCCCTGCCCCCTCCTGCTTCCCTCTATCCCCAGACTGGACTATAGTACTGTTTTATTGTTCTTATGAGCATATAATTGTTTAAATATTGATTTCATATTAATATGGAGCACATTAGATATTTGTTTTCCCATTTTTGCAATCCTGTACTAAGAAGAATGGATTTCAACTCCATCCAGGTAAATGTAAAAGATATAAAGTCTCCATCTTTTTAATGGCTGCATAATATTCCATGTTATACATATACCACAGTTTGTTGACCCATTCATGGGTTGATGGGCATTTGAGTTGCTTCTATGACTTGGCAATTATGAATTGAGCCACAATAAACATTCTAGTGCAAATGTCTTTGTGGTAAAATGATTTTTGTTCTTCTGGGTAGATACCTGGTAATGGGATTACAGGGTCGAATGGAAGGTCTACTTTTAGATCTTTGAGGATTCTCCAGTATGAGCTGTTTAATAGCAAAGTCCACAACTTGCCTTCCCTGAGCTTCACTTTCCTCGTCTATAAATTACAGAGGAAAAGTTACCTGAAATCTACCAGATAGGCACCCCTTCTCTGAATCCCTCCTCTGCTCAAAGGGCAGATTAAAAGGCCCCATCTTGGCAAGGCCTTCCTGGGCCTTCTCTGAAATATCTGATATGTCAGGACCCCCTCTCCCCCAAGTCCCATATCCCCCTTCTCCATCCACAGCCTCCTTTTCTCCTTGTTACTGATCACTATCTAGCATCTGGCTTGTTTATCTGGCTCCTTGTCCCCTGTTGGGGTCCCTTCATGGTCACCACTTATGGGGCCCGGGACTGGCCAGGTCACCAACCCCGGCTTATTTAGGTTCCTGACTCAGATTGCTAGGCTACCTTGCTGGGGAACAATTGCTCTTAGGTGCCTGAGGGCTATTTGCTTTAGCAGAAGGAAGAGAGAGAGAAAGACAGTATTTGAGGGATTAAAGCAGTCTTACTAAGAAGAATACATCCGGGAGGTGCCTGTGCTCAGAGGAGTAGGGCGCCAGCCCCATATGCCAGAGGTAGTGGGTTCAAACCCAGCCCTGGTCAAAAACTGCAAAAAAAAGAATACACCTTAGCAGTCTTACGTAGAGATACACGCTGTGCAGGTGTTCTGAGCAGATCTGTGATAGAATGCACGCTCCAACTTCCTTCTCCTCCAGCCTCTTATAGACACATTCCCCTGGCTCTTAACACCACAAGTATAGAGACTGCTAATCACTGATGCTCTTGTCTCATGAGCTCTCATGTTTGTTAGGAGAGCCAAATCTCTCCCCATGCCCTTCTCACCAAGGTGTTACATTACCGAGCTATACAGGTGTTTCTATAACTCTCAGTCCTCCTTGCCATAAGCTATATGGGCTGCTACAGTCCCCCTCCCCATGACAGTGACTACGCCATGAGGCAGGGAGCATACGTCCAGTGGCTCACTAATCTATCCCTGGCACCTAGACCAGTGCCTGGCCCGTGAATCTTTGTGTTGTCAGGGTCCATGTCTTCTACACCGTGGGAGCTGGTGTAATGCACATGTATTAGTAGTAGGATGAAGCTGTGGAAGTGGTAGGATCTCGCTAGTGAAGAGCAGAGCCCCTGCAGAAATAAGCAAACCCAGTGAGGCTGTGTGGAACAGGAGGCCAGGGGACTACCTGACTACTTACAGGGGACACAGTCAGCAGGAGACCCGGCCAAGACCTGCTGGGTAAAAAGAGGGGACTCTTGGGCAGCCCTCAAACAGAATATTGTTCCTCCCTTTCTCTCCACCTTACCCCAGGCACAAGAGATGAATCCTGTTCCCTCATAAACTAGCTGAGTCCATGACAAAGCAATCTGTGGGGCCCCCAGAATTCATCCCAACCCCCTTCTTCATTCCCAGCTCCCAGGCCCCTCATTTCCTTGGTTTATTAGCCCTGCACCAGTTTCTAGTGTGGCCCAAGGTCAACATACTCAGTTTGGGATTTTCTGTCCAAGCTCTGATCTTGATTTGATATTCACCTTCGAGTTTCATGCACTTAACACTTGGGTAAGGGGCACCCTACAGTCTGAGTCCCCTTTGGGCCCCACAGGGGACAGGCAGTGTGGAACAGTGAAAAAAAAACCAGGGACTTAAGGTCAGGTGCTCTGAGCTCCAGTCCCTGAGTCCATAAAATTACTAGCAGTGCAATCTTTGTCAATGTATCTGAGCCTCAGTTTTCCTGTTCGTAAAATAGAAGGATGAAAATTATATTGCAAGGTTGTTGTTGGCAATAATTCTCCAAGCATGATCTTTGGAAAATCAATCCCACACGATGGCTCGCTTTCATAGCACATATACTTTAAAAAAAAAAAATTGGAACGACACGAGATGGGAAAGGGTGTTATTTTGGCAAATGCTGAATATTGCATCCTCATCTCAGGGAGTCTCAAATAACATTAGACTGAGCGAATTCCGAACAACCTATAAGAGAATCAGTTTAACTTTGGTTAACACAGCCTCTTCTAAGCAACAGAATCCTTTCTTGCAAGGAACACCTGTTTCCCACCAGTGGAACAGGTACTCTGTGTAGCACACCATGGAGGAAGCTGTTGGGGAGGACAAGGTGACACCTTAAACCCGTGACACACGGCTCAGCTCCTAGTGCCTGCACAGCGAACACCACTTCTTCCCTAGTGTCAGGGTGTTTATGCAAAACCATTGTCATGACAAATAATCTTCCAGCAAACTTTTGTTGATTCCTCTACATGAAAAAGGAAGTCCCCTAAAGTGAACTGAATGACATTGTACTTTTACAGCTGAAATATGAGCACTTGTGATCCCAGATATTAAGAACACTCATTCTTGAATTTCTGGGAAGTCACTGGTTAGACCCGCACCAACAGGAGTTGGTGAAGTTGGGTGACTTGCCCGAGATAATGCCTTACACACACAAACTGGAGGATGTCCCACCATCTAGGTTCAGAGGTGAGAACTGGGTCCCATCCTTTTGAAAAAAGCTTGGCAATATGTATCCCAAAAGCCTTAAAGTCTTCCCACCTACCAAGTGCCACTTCTGGAATTATTATGAAGAAACCATCTAAAATGAAGGTGAAAAGATACGCATAAAGGTATTCATCACCACATGATAATGGACAAAAATGGAAATGACCGAATAGCTGGGAGAGTTCAGGGCCCAACCATTGGGGAATGATAAAATTCATGATGGAATTTCTTTACATTCAATATCTTACAACCATTTAGAATGATGGTTAAGAGTTTTGTCCAAGCTCTGATCTTGATTTGATATTCACCTTCAAGTGTCATGCACTTAACACTGGGGTAAAGTGTTAAGTAATCTGGAGCATGCTTATAACATCAAGGAAATAAAACGGGCCATAAAAATAAAAATATATATATATTTACAATAACTGCCATCATGGTGTATGGAGAGAGAAAAATATTACTAATACATTGAGAGTGGTTACTTCTGCGTGCCATGACAATGAGTTAATAGAATTTTTATTCTATTCTACGCATACATATTTTTCTATCATTCTAAGTATTTTTTATATTATCTCCTTTTATTCTACATGTTCTTCTGTATCGTCAAGTTTTATACAATAGTGATCAGGAAAAGATTACCATTTATTTAAAAAGGAAAAAAAAAGGCTGGGCTCAGTGGCTCACACCTATAATTCTAACGCTCTGTGAGGCCAAGGTAGGAAGATTGCTTGAGGTCAGGAGTTTGAGACCAGCTTGAGCAAGAGCAAGACCCTGTCTCGACTAAAAATGCAAAAACTTGCTGCATGTTGTAGCACCTGTAGTCCCAGCTACTCAGGAGGCTGGGGCAGGAGGATCCCTTGAGTCCAGGAATTTGAGGTTGCAGTGAGCTGTGAGAACACTGCTACACTACAGCCTAGGTGACAGTGAAAAAAAGTGAGAGGAAGGGGAGGGGAGGAGAAAGAAAAAGAGAAAGAAAAAGAAAGGCCCTGAGCTGGTTACCTAGAGGAATTAGAACCAATTAGACCTAAATGGCATTATCAACACCATTGAGGTGTCCAGAGACCCGTTCCCTAACTAAGCGGTGCCAGTTTGTTTTGGGGAATGCCACCTATCCACATTTCCCAAATTCCAGGACCCATCTGCCCCATGTTGTCATATCTGTGTAGAATCTACACTATTACTTAATATTTTTATAGAAATCAGCTCAGCTCTTTTTTTTTTTTTAACTTGGACACCTTTTTTTTTGAGACAGTATCTCACTTTCTCACTCTTGGTGAGTCACAGCTCACAGCAACCTCAAACTCTTGGGCTCAAGTGAATCTCTTGCCTCAGCCTCCCAAGTAGCTGGGAATACAGGTGCCCGCCTCAAGGCCCAGGTATTTTTTAGAGACAGGACCTCGCTCCGACTCAGCTTGGTCTCCTACGTGTGAGCTCAGGCGATTCACCCACCTCAGCCTCTCAACTGCTGGACTTACAGGAATGAGCCACCGCACCCGGCTGACACATGTATATTTTTTTTAATTTAAATTACTCTAAATGGAAAAAATACATTACTTGCCATTAATGAAATGTAAACAAAAAAATTTGCAATAAAACAAAGCAATATGATCAAATTCTAGACTGGTAAAGCTTTAGAGCTTTATCTCTGTCTTCCTTCTGTTTTGTAAAAAGTCAGGCAGGGGGAGAGCGTGTTGTTGGGAAGAGGGGACAGATGAGCAAGGGTTTGAGAGCGATTAAAATGTCCTAGCCTAGCAACAGATCCCTTTTAAAGGACTCAGAAAGATTAGAAGATAATGGAAAAAGACTTTCTCGCTAGAAATGTTGATTTGTTTGTAATGATTTGTCCACACACCACCCAAACTGCGGAGTGTCCTGCACACTGAGGGGAGTGCCATTCTGCATTCCTGATGCCAGAGCGTCTCCCAAAGTCCATGGTCACTTGCCCAGCCGGTTTTAAACGCAAGGACAGGTGTTTCTTTCTTAACGCCTTTCCATTCCTCTCGCAATTCCAAAGCGTCGCCCTTGTGCAAGACCTTATTGTTTGCATGGGATATTTTTAATGTCTTCATCATTTATTTACAAAGCATGTTTCAGGGTTTGTAAAACCATAAACTCGCCAGGGCTGTGCCAGTCCCGAGTCCAAAACAGGCGAGGCAATTGTGATGCCGCCTGTGCAGGGGAATGGTGGAAACCAGAGAAAATCTCAGCGGACTTAAATGTCACTCATACACAGACAAGGACGCGGCGGAGGCTCAAAGTGAGGGTGGGACCGACAAGCGGTAACAGAGTTGGAATCTAGGACCCCCAGCTGGTTGTCCAATGTCATCTTTCTGCCCTACTCCATCTGACATCTGCTCAGAACCAAAGGGACAATTGGCTTGTAGTGTGAGAGGTGTGTTTCGTCCAGAGCCCCTTTCTGGCTGCGGGATGGGAAACTGACATCTGAGCCCGAGACCGGAGAGAAGGGATCCTCGCGCAAATGTTTCTCCCCGGGTACCTTAAATACCAGCAACCTCTCTTCTCTCTCTCTCCTAATGGACACCCGGCAGTGGGCGCCCAAGGAAGAATCATGGACCCATGAACTTCACTAGTTCAACCACATGTATAGAGACGCTCCACCTCCCAGCGTTCGCCCAGCTGCCTCATTTTGCAGAACAGACTCAGTCCCAGAGAAGCAGCAGGACTTGTTGCAGATCACCCGGCTAGTAAGCAGCAGTGTTAGGCTCGGGGTGCAGGTCTCCTGGGGCCAAGGCTAATGCTCATTTTACCAAAAAAAAAGAAAAAAGCTTTTAAAGTAAAATTCACTTTTAACTCTTACGATTGTTCACAGTAATCACTTCCAGGCATATGCTCAACTCTCTTTCCTCCTTCACATCATCACTCTGCTTGGGTAGAACCACAACCCTGGTTAACTCTAACTCTCCACTTAGCCCCTGACCCTGTGTGGCAGAGCACAAATTGTGACAGGACACCAGCAGCACAACAGGCTGGCGGCTCTCACTTTAAATTCACAACGTCAAACCTCAGGGGTGCCAGGCCATCACCTGCACACTCCTGGCTGGTAACCACTGGCGTATCCCACTTGGAGTTCACAGAGTGGCTGGAGGGAATAGATGGATTTTATTCGGGGTCCCATTAATGCTATACTTCTGCTTGTCAAACTGTTAACACTTCACAAAAGGAACTGGAAACCAAGTTGTGATACCTGTTCAGACTGAAGTGGTAGTAATGTCATCTTTGGAAGCCGTCTCAGGGGTGTGTGCTGGGGCTGGTTCAACATCCAGGAGGGGGGAGACTCTGATTTACATTGTCGTCTCAGCCTGTGTCAGACCGGAGCCTTGGGACTTCCCTTCCTCCGGAAGGAGCCCTTGGAAACAAGCCTAGGGGTCGGTCCAAAGCTCAGGAGCTGCGACTCAACTTATAAAGCCTTTTTACAACATTGCTCGCGTAAGTAAATAGTCGGCTTCCTATTTCGAGAAAGGATGTATTTGTTCTCAAGGCTGCCTCCTGTCCGGGGGCCCCCACTGGGGATGCTGGAAAACACACCTCTCCCCTTCAGATGTTTTGAAATAGCCAGTTCAGTTTCAACCACAAAAAATCAACTGGTCACTAAGCTGAAACCCAAGCCGCACCGCTTCCTCCTCTCAGTTTTGAATCCTGTCTTGCCCTGCTTTGTCCTAACACCTACTAAGAATCTGGCCTCCTTTCCACCCGTGCTAGGCGCCCATGCAGACGATGCAGGTTACTTCTCATTGATGTCAGCAGTGCTAATGATTAAGTGGAAACACCCCGTCTCATTCTCGCTTTTCCCTGCCAGAGCTCACACTGAACAGATAAGTGCAACTGTGCCATCCAGGTTTTTCCCAGAACCTGTCTTCAGAGTACAAGTGAGGTGAAACCGTCGAGATCCAGCCCTTCTGATTTGAATCACGCCACCCAACCCTTCCAGGGTTGCCAGCATCGGCCTCCTCCCCACTTGGAGGTGGCTGTCCTTGGAAAGATCCAGAACAGATATTTCCCTACAGAATGGTACTAAACAAAAACGGAAGGTATAAGCAAAACAGGGGCACACTCCAGATGTGCACTCTCTCTGTATGGGAACGATAACTTACTAGAAATTACTTTTCAAATAAAGCAGAAGTCTAGACCATGATCTAACTAACTAGCAGAGGATTTCGGGATAAGGGTAAGCAAGAAGGCTATTACCCACGGAAGATCCCTAGGGTCCAGGTTGCCTTTGATAAGACAGCACCAAAACAGCATAATTGCCAATTGTGTCCAGAAAAAGAACAATAAAAGGTAAGCCTCCCACCACCTCCTTCCCTGGACTTCACATTCTCCATCCCTCTAAGAGATTTAAAAAAGAAAAGCCCAGGAAATTCCAAGCCTGAATGCCTCCCCAGATAAGACAGAAATTGAAGAAAACCAAACTTCTAAAAGTAAGCATCTTGATCTTCATGCAAACATGGAGTTAATCTTGGGACAGCTAAGCACAATTACACAGATGAATTCATTGTGCGGAATGGTCGCTGAGCGGAGAGAATGCCAGTGCCAGTCCAGAGTCCACGCTCTGCAGGGGTCATACCTGAATCTGCTGAGCTGAGCACACGGAAACCTCGCTGTGCGTTCAGGCTTGACTCTTCTTTTTAATTTATTTCAGACTTGCTCACTGGAGTGGCTTCAGGAAATCTGAATCAAATGTTGTTAGTGGCATTTGAAAACATGCAGGGTTTGGATATGTGTTAAACTGAAAGTGTGAATAAAAATCTTTGGGCCTCTGTGTACATGTATTAAAGTTGTCCTGGAGATGATGGTTTGCTTTTCATATGTCTTTATGTTTCAAATCAGCTTTTATTCTTCCAGAGAGGAAGCAGAGTTGAGTGGCACAGCTTAGCCTGGGCGCAATGGCAGCCCAGTGCTCACTCTGATTCCCTCTCAAGCTCTCCAGGAGGCTTGGGGCACTTCATTCCTTGACTCTGGACCTCCACATCTGTCAGCTGAGGCTCATCGACTGACTATACAATCCAGTTCTCTAGTTCTGAGGCTCCAACTTAGTGGAGTTTGGAAATAGCACTTCATCTTCACAATTTTATTTTGAGCAAATGGAAAATATTGTCACAGGGTAAAATAGTAATGACCGTCTAATTAATGTTTAATAAGTCTTCAGCCTGACTGACCTACCAAACCTAAAGCTCCTGGCCACAGATGGAAAGAACTCAAGTCTGTTTTAAATGCCTGTCCCCGTTCCAATCAAGAGAAAATTCTAAACACATCAAGTATCACCAGCCTAGTGAATGTATGAAAATTAACATTAGGAAATACATTAAGGAGAGGATTTTCTCAGCATTTATAAATATAAAATATTTGCACTGAAAGAGTCTTTAGCGAGCATATAGGCTCAGAGAGGTTAAGCAATTTACCCAGGATCACACAGGCAACAGGGAAGGAGTCAGGATGAAAACATAGGTCTCCTCCCTTCCATGTGTTAGTGCTCTTGCTTGGGCCTTTGGGGTTAGAAAAGTTCACCTTTTGAGTTTGTCTTCCTATAGTCACCTATGCTCTTTTTTTTTTTTTTTTTTTTTTTTGCAGTTTTTGGCCAGGGCTGGGTTTGAACCCACCACCTCTGGCATATGGGGCTGGCGCCCTACTCCTTTGAGCCACAGGTGCCACCCAGTTCACCTACACTCTTCTTCACAGGGAATGGAAATGTTGAATTTTGTGTTTTAGAGTTAGGTCTTGTTACAACTCATTAGAGAAATAAGTCTTAATGAAAACCTCAGAGTTACCTAATCAGTAGGACCGTTTCACAAAAGAAATGATGAAGCCTCATCGCCAGAAGTAGAGAAACCAGGGAAGGAAAGAGGCCCCGGAGTCCTTGGGAAGTGTGTTACTGACAGAACAGCCCCAGGTGGGGTTGTCTAGGCTGATTTTGAAGTTCAGATTACAACTGGGTCCGGCCTTGCAGATGGAGCTTGGGTCTAAGGAAAATAGGGTGGTCTTAGAGTAAAAAAAACTCAAATGAGCCTGAGTGTGGTCCCAGAATGTCCCCCGATTTTGCAGTTCTGGAAGATGGACTGCCATTTCCAGCCTTGTCAAATGCTTCAGCACCAATGCACTTGTTTCCCCAAGTGGGAGGTGCCACATTTCTCTTCAAATGCAGTGAAATTCAGGGATCCTGCCGGCCCCAGCTCTTCTGGAAAGGGAGAGAAGGGCTTGGGAGGAAAGGACAAGTCCCTCTGAAACTGGCAGAAATTAATGATGAGTCTCACAGACCCTAGCATGGCCTGATGGAAAGGCAACAGAACCAGAGAGCCACGTTTCACTGTTTCTGAACTGTGTGACTTTGGGCAGGAAATTTACCTTCTATTTCCTCCTCTGTGAGATGGGGAGAGTCAGTCCTCCTGAAAGCACTGTTGAGGGGATTAAAGAAGTCTGTAGTTCCCTTCCTCTCCTTCTTTCCTTAAAAGGCCTCTATTGGGGGGTGCTGCCACTTACTGAGCACCCACTAGATGCCAGGCACCTGTGAGCTCATCTTACTTTCACAACTCAAGTGTTTTTCAGATGTCAAACATGGAAAGATGGGACCCAAGGGAGATGTCACCTTGACACCAATCCTCCCTCTCCCCCAAGCTGATTCTCACCATCCCTTGAGAAACAGTGATACGGCACATGGTTCACTTGTGTATTCTTCTTTGTTTGTAAGATTAACTCCCACCTTCCACTTCTGCCATTCCCAGATCCCACTCTATTACGGAGTCATCTCTTGAAGATGATGCTGGTCCCTAATGCCGCTTACAGAGGAAAAGCAGCTTCCCATATCTGGAAGAGGAGGGGCCATGCCGGCCTTGGTGAGACACCAGGATTTCAGGTCCCGGAAGATGGCCCCTTTCCACCATTCCCGTACTTAGCAGCCCTGTTAGTGCTTACCATCCTCATTACGGGCCCTTTTGGCCCTACTCTGGGGTGGAGAACCCCTGTTATAAGGTTCAGCATAGAAGAAACCCCCTGTGGGGTGTCAACCTGGCTCCACTCACAGTGGGACCTAAGCCAATCCACTTTCTAGCTCTGAGCCTCGGTTTCCCCATTGGTAAAAAGAGGATACGGTGAGGTGCCGCTCAGGGGTCACCTCTGAGTCCTCAGACTTGGTTAGCGTGTGATAAGATTTATCTTCTACCAGAAAAAAATTTCTTTTTTTAGATCCCAAATGTAGCAATAATTCCTTTACCCTTTCTAGGTATTTTAGGCATTCTTTAAAAAGATCTTGTTCGGCGGCCTGTGGCTCAAAGGAGTAGGGCACCAGCCCCATATGCCAGAGGTGGTGGGTTCAAACCCAGCCCTGGCCAAAAACTGCAAAAAAAAAAAAAAAAAAGACCTTGTTTTGCCAGGTTTTGGAGTAACATTGCCACCAGGAGCCAAATTATCTCAATGTCAATGTCAAAGAAACTCAGATCAAAAAGCATCCCTGTGCCTCATCTGAACCCCATTTCTGCTTTGAACCTTTTGCCAAGTGTAGAGTTTATCAGCCAGCGTGTCTGAGAATTACCATATGAAAGACCTCTTTGGATCATATTTAAAAGCATTGTCGTCTCCATTAAATTAAGAAAAACATCCAGCCCTCCAGAAAATACATATAATTTCTCTCTAAATGTCCAAACAGATTGATGTCCAGAGAAGATGTAATTATCTCTTTCTGGGATAAAGCAATCTTCCAGCTGGGAGCGAGAGCCAAGAAGCTAGAACGTTCTGCTCAAGAGACTATAGCAGGGCTGCTGCAGAAGGTTGGCCAAGTCGCTCACTGCACAAGGGTGCTCTGCTGAAGGGGGAGCAGGGGCTTAAATCCAGCTTGCACTCCACTGGCCAAGTCACGTGCCCAGTGCAAGGTCATCTCAGTTCTGATGGAGGTGCACCTTTTGTAAGTCAGGCTGTCTGGGGCCCAGTGCTACGTGGTCTCTGTGAATCGAGCTCTGTACTTAGGCCCAGGTCTTTCCTCAGGTTGCAAACACATTAGTTTCCAAAGACAGCAGGAGAGATAGCAGAAAACAGAAGTGCAGGCTGTGTGATGGAGGGGGAGTGAAGAGAAGCTCCTCTTGGAAACCGTCTTGGGTGTCTGGAGGGGCTGACACCCCCAGTGCCTCCAACTGACTTCTAAACGAGCAGGGTGCTGAGAGGAAGCCAGTGAAAGGTCACTCCCAGCCCGCCCTTCTCTACTCTCCTTACTTTAGGGCTCAGCTCAGCCTCTCCGGACCTCTCCCCCTACACTAGGGCTCCCATTATAGGTTCTCTGAGCACCTGTGCTTTTCCTTGGTGACACTTGTACTTAAACGTGTGCGGGGAATTTGATTTGCCTCCCTCTCCCCGACTATACACTGTGAGAGGGCAAACCATGTCAGGTTCTGCTGTGTACGCCCAGGACCCCACACAGCGTCTGAGGCATGAAGCAGAGAAAGCTCGATGAATAAAAATGGTGTCAATTAAAAAGTATGGATCTTGCACTCTGCATCCCTTTTTGCCAGCTGAGGGAGCAGTCTGGGCACAGTGACATGTGGTCAGCATGACTTCAGCTCTGTACCCAGGCGACACGGTCTAGAAAAGACCTACCCAACCCTGGCCTGACATCCAAAACACACATGAAAACAGTTTCCCAAGCCCCACACCAAGAGATGGTGATTCAGGGCTAGGATTTGTATTTCTTAACAAGGTCCCCGGCTGATACTAATCTGCCTGTCAAAATTGACAGCCCAACAGATATATCAATGCGATAGACACGAGGAAGCGTTGGACTGATGTGGGACCAAGGTTAAGGGGCCCCAGTTCCAGCATGAGGGTCCGGGAAGGCTTTCTGGCAGAAGTGACATCTCAGCTGGGTCTTGATGGCTGAGAAGGGCGTTCTGATCTGAAGGAGCAGCAAGAAAAAAAAGACAGAGAGACAGGAAGGGGCAGGGGCGCACCCTCAGTGGCAGGGCGGCGGGACTGACTCAATGATACCACCCAAGCTCCGGATGTGAAATTGAGCATAAGTCACTTACAACTCAGCTGGGCTCCCAGACCTTTTCAGTGGGATGCCCACATGTCAGTAGCCCCCAGGGGAGCTCCTCTGAATCCCCCCACTTTTCACGCATGCCTCTTTCCTATTTCAGTTCTGTTCACCTTCTTCCTCTTTCTTCTCTTCTTTCTCTATTAGATTGTGGCTTCATAAAATAGCCTTCGGGGTCCAGGGGCCATCAGGGCAATATTGCTGGGGCCTGCTTGACATACAGGCCTGGGGGAAGAATCCTTAAACTCCCTTGGCTGGAAATACAAGGCTGCTGGAGCTGGCAGGATGGCAACCCTCACAGCCAACAGCTACAGCCATTATCTCCAATGTGGCTGGGAAGGGTTGTCTTACTTAATATAAAATGAATGAATGTGCATAAATGTGGCCCCAGAGGAGGCTGCCCATCATGTCTAACTTTCATCTTTTGGGGGGCCCAGAAGCGATGTGTGTGGGATGGAAGGACAGAGCCTCATACCTGCCAGAGCCCTGCCAAGTGAAGAATCTACAAGCTGGGTGACTCAGGCTGTAGGAACAACACCCAGGCTCCCACTCCCAGCCCTCTTCCACATCTTCCCCTTACCTCCTCTCTCCCCCCTTCTCCCCCTCGTCTAATCCCACATAGCTGGCCCCCGGGCCTTGGCTGGGTTGGCACGCCAGTGCTCCCCCTTAGCTGGACTTTCTAACAGGCCTGGCCATTATTGCCTGGACAGGTTTCCTAAGACGAGCAGATATGCTGGGGAGAAGAAAGAAAAGTCTTCAGCACACACTTTTTTCTCTTTGGGCTAAGTGGCTTCTAAGAAATCAGTGTGACTCTGAATTTCCCAGCCTTTGCACCAAGCAGAGGGCCCAGGTGTCTTCTGAGCAATGCCCTGCGCCACAGTTCAGTGCCACCTCGCCCAAGCCTGAACTATCTTGTCTGCTGTCCAGTTATAAATTAATCTCGTGTCATCAGTGATTAACTTATTCAAGCTGTAGGAGCTGCTGAACCAAAACAGCCCCGTGGGGTGAAAGAGTCTCCAGCGTGGTGTGGTGTGTGGATCTGCCTGTGACCCTCGTCTCCCTGGCCCTCATGCTGTGTCAGCAGGGATTTGGAGACAGGCAGGGCAGGGGTCCTTTTCTGGACACTGCTGTCCTGGAATGCTCACTGTGTCCCTTGAGGTAGAGGTCCACGCTGCAAAAGTCTAGGGCTTATTTGTGTGTGTGTGTGGGGTGCACATGTGCGTCCATGTGTCTACAAGAAAAGGCTTTGAAAATGGGATTGGGATGGGGCATACTGTCTGGGGGCATATGTCACCCAGATGAAATAGCCTGGGACTTATATGGAAGAAGAAGGAACCCCAACTTCAGAATTCATTGGACGTTGTGGAGAGTTATAGTCATTCTTTAGAGTTATAGTCATTCTTTAGAGCATAAGCTCTCACAATGAGGCAAGACCCTGAAGCTCACCAGTTCCAACTTCCTAATTTCTACAGCAGCCAAGAAAGAGGGCCTGACCCACCCAAGGTCACACTGCAGAGTGAATGGGGAGAAAAGCAATAAATGTCCAGTCATGGTTATTTGTCAGATAAAGGCTCATTTCTTCATCACCATGATGACAAGCCACCTACAACTCTCTTTGCAAAAAAGGTCCAAGGAATCCTTCCATACCCCACTGTTACCAGGTAAAGACCTCAAAAGTAAAGTTTCTGTGACTTTTCTGAATAACTCTGGCAGATGTGGTCTCACTCTTTAGTTCAGGACACCTCACGGAAATTTGTAAATGTGACCTTTACCCCCTACTATGGTCATCTCCCAGAAAACCACAGCCCCAGTCTGACCAGGAAAAAGACATCAGACGAACCTCAACGGAAGGATATTCTACAAAGTCCTACCAAGTTCTGAAGACCTCAGAGCTGTCAAGGTCACCCAAACCGTGGAGAGCCTGAGAAATTGGCACAGACCAGGAGAGGCCAAGGAGACGATGATTAAAGGCAGCGTGGCATTCTGGAGGGGACCCTGGAACAGGAAAAGGCCATTAGGGGAAAACTAGTGGAGTCTGGAGAAAGGAGAGAGTTTAGTTAGTAGTAATGTAACAATGTTGGTTCCTTAGTTGGGACAAATAGGGCTACAGGACCCTAAGAGGGTAACGATGGGAGAACCTGGGTAATGAGGTACAGGAACTCTAGGCTACTTGTGCAACTTTTCTGCAAATCTAAAATTACTTAAAAATACAGCATCTATTTAAATTTTTTTTAAATGGTGCCTTTCAATGTCCCTCAGCATGGAATCTTTATCATGATTCATAACAGTGTCCATAACATGGTAAGTGTGGAATAATAATTTGAAAGAAGAGAGGAGTGATGAGGAGGGAAAGAAAGAAATTAGGCAGAGAAGAAGAGAAGAAGGGCAGGTGGGGAAGAAACAGGGGTAAAAAATACAAAAGTAAATATAACCGTACATCAACTGATGAATGGATAAACTGCGGTATGTCTTCACAATGGAATAGTAAGACCATAGAAGGAAATTAAATGCTTGGCACAGGGGTGCATGCCTGTAGTCCCAGCTATGAGAGAGGCTGACGCAGGAGGATTGCTTGAACTCAGGAGTTCAAATCCAGCCTGGGCCACATAGCAAGATCTCTTTTCTAAAATAATTTAAAAATAAAAAATTAGTTCATGAGGCTTGGCGCCCATATCTCAGGGATGAGGGCACAGGCCATATACACCAGGGCTGGCGGATTGGAATCTGGCCCAGGCCTGCTAAACAACAATGTGACAACTACAACAAAAAACAGGTATGTGTACGGGGACTATGGAGCCACGTGAAGAGGCTAACTTTCTAAGGAGTTCAGAAAAGACACAGGCTGTGATGTGGACAAAGTTTACCACACTCTGACGCCCTAAAGATTTTCAAAGCTCTCCTTAGTGACGGACCCAAGCAAGTCCCTCAGCAAAGGCCTGGAGAGGTAGCTCCTTCTAGCCACAGCCCACTCCTTGTGCCCTGTGACCACTTCTGTCTGGATGCCCACAGATTCACAGAGAGAGCATGATCCACTCTGTCCTGGGGGCTCACAGTCTAGAGAAAGGGAGGCAGATACACAGCCCCTACCTCTGCTGCTGCTGAGGAGGAGCGCAGGGAGATTTGCATAAGGTAAGAGGAGCCAGCAGGTCCTGGGCCCCTGGTAGCTCCCAAACGGCTTCACAAAGGAAATGATGTCATTTCAGCACTGGGGCCTTGAAGCACAAGGCATAGATTAACCCTGAAATACAGTTTCTGGGTTGATGTATTTCCACAATTCCTCCCATAAAGTGTTTGTTCTCTGGCCCCTTCTTTCAAGGGGATGGCTCCATAGAGCCTTAGATATAAACTTTGCCATCCCCCAAATCCCAGTAAGACTCCCATAGTCTAGGGAGAGGCTGCCTAGCAGAAGGTGAGAGGTGGGGAGCCAGTGAAGCTCCGTCTGCATTTATAGCCACTGCCCATGGCTCCCATCCCAGCCTGAGCTCCGCCTCCTGTCAGATCAGTGGCAGCCTTGGATTCTCATAGGAGGGCAACCCTGCTGTCAACTGCACAGGCCAGGGGTCTAATTGTGGGCTCCTTATGAGAATATAATGCCAGGATCAGCGCCTGTGGCTCGAGTGGCTAAGGCACCAGCCACAAACACCCAAAGTGGTGCGTTCAAATCCAGCCCAGGCCCACCAAACAACAATGACGGCTGCAACCAAAAAATAGCTGGGCATTGTGGCAGGTATCTGTGGTCCCAGCTACTTGGGAGGCTGAGGCAGGAGACTCACTTGAGCCCAGGAGTTGGAGGTTGCTGTGAACTGTGATGCCATGGCACTCTACCCAGGGGGACAGCTTGAGGCTACTGTCTCAGGAGTTTGAGACCAGCTTGAGCAAGAGCAAGACCCTGTCTCAACTAAAAATGCAAAAACTTGCTGCATGTTGTAGCACCTGTAGTCCCAGCTACTCAGGAGGCTGGGGCAGGAGGCTACTGTCTCAAAAAAAAAAAAAAGAGAGAATATAATGCCTAATGATCAGAGGTGGAGCTGAGGTGGTAATGCCAGCCCTAGAGAGTGGCTGCCAATACAGATTATTATTAGCAGAGAAGTTTGCACAGAAACCATAGTAAATGTATAGCTTGCAGGCTCATATCAAAACCACCACCACCCTGTCCATCTTCCATGAAACCAGTCCCTGGTGCCACAAAGGTTGGCGACTGCTGCCCAAGGTGACTAGGCTAACTTAACGGTAAGTACCCTGAAAAATAAAACTGCTTTTGGGCTTACTGAGCCAGCCAAAAGGAAGTAAATATTTTTTTAAAATCTGGTTTCAAGTACTTCAAACTACTGAGCAGCCACAGCTGGAAACTGAACCTCATAGCACAGGAGGGACTCAGCAGAGAGGTCTCCATCACAAACTGGGACTTAGAGGGAAAGAAATCTACAAAACCAGAGCTGGTAGTGCAAAGACCTTGACCTTGTCATTTGCTAGCTAGGTCTCCTTAAGACATATAAATTCTGAGCCTCATTTTCCCCATGTTTAATATGAGGCATAGGATCCAGCTTTCTGAGTCACTTTGAATGTTAAAAAAAGACGTGTGTAAAGCATCCTGGTCAGTGTCTGGCAGATAAGAGACACTCAGTAAACTGTAGGTATTCATTTTCATTATTATAATTATAAAGATACATAAAGTTGGAGGGTATTTGAAACTAAATTTTCACCAAAAAACTCCTTCTCATTCAGCTTTTTCTAAAATCTATTCCAAGAACAAATTGAGCTCTGGATTTTTGTCCTGGGTTGAAATGCAAATGCAGTTTCTACACTGTTGACTAAGGAACATATGGTGATAAAAATCACAGAACTGTGGAAACTAAGTTTTAAACACAGCCGCTGCTCTGCCTTTCGGCCTGTCTAGAAGACAAAACAAAATAATAAAACAAAAAGTCCATCAGCCTCAGTGGATATGCTGAGAATGAGAGATTTGGTCTCTAAAATATCTCAGTCATTGAAGTGAAATCTGACTTCGCTGCCCATTTCTCATTAAGCCCTCAGCACTACTTCATACACGGCTTTAAATAACACCCAATGGAAGTGGAAACTCACATGGTTTAAACTAAAGGAGGGGGGAGGAAAAGGAAGGGGGAGGGAAAAAGAGGAGAGGAGAGAGGAAGAGGAGGGGAGGAGGGAGAGGAAGTAGCAGCCGCTCTTCACCAAGTAGCTCTGATCCTGGCCAGGTCATTTACTGTTGTTCATAATGGTACCTTCTCGAAAAGGGTGTCTCCCTTACCCTGAATATCTCTGGAAAATCCATGGTGATCCATTTCACATAGAAGTTCTAGAAACCAAGTTTGCCAAGTTTGGCAATTAGCATCTGCTTCCCCACAAACCCCCATCCCCAACACTGATTAAAAAAAAAAAATCGGAATTGTCTTTTTCTCGTCTGCCTTCTACCCATCTTGTCTATCCTTTATAGTCAAATGTCCTCCCCATGAATTCTGGAGAAATGACTCACCATTCTTGTGCTTTGCTCAACAGACTCACAGAACCTTAAGGTTAACGTGGACAATAGAAGTTCCTTACCTTCAAATTCTGCAAAATTCCCAAGCCATCGCCGCCTGCTGCTGAAGTACCCCTGGTGCCAGGGAATGTGTTACTGAATGAGGCATTTGCAGAGTCCATTGTTGACTGGCTGGAAACATGGCCGAGCCAAGCTCAATCATCCTGCTACTTCCATTCCTGGGGCCCAACTCTGCCTCAGGGCCACAGAGGGTGACTCTAATTCCTCTTCTTCAGCAAGCTGGCTTCATGGCCTATGCCCAGGACTCCGCACTCAGAAGGGGACACTCAGGGGTGTTTAAGTTATGGTCCCCCACCCCTACTCAGTCTGGGGTGATGGCAGGCAAGTGAACAGGTACCTTATAAACAAGTTCTTATGGTCCCTGGACCAGCAGCAGAGCATCTCCTGGAGCCGCGGGATCTCAAGGCCCCAGCCCAGATCTGCTGAGTCAGAAATGCTGGATGTGGGCCCAGCAATCTGCGTTTTAAGAAGCTCCCTGGGATTCTGGTATGTTTGAGAGCCGTGGATATAACACAATATTATGCAGCCATATAAATTTATGTTCCAAAAGATGCTTAATGACATTAGAAAATCATCTTGATAAACTTGGGGGGAAATCAGTTTATAAAATTATGTACAAAATAATGCCAATTTGGGGGAGTGGAAACTATAGAGAGAAAAATACTAATAAATAAATCCTACGGAATACTATATCAGCAGTGGCTCTCTCTGGAATTAAGGTGGTTTTTATTTTCTTTTTTATGTTTCTCTGTATTATCTACATTTTCCACTTTTATAGACAGAGCATTACTTTTACAATAGATGATCATAATTCGCCAAGGCCCTGCCTTCTTTGTCAAGGCCATCCAGCCCCATTCACACCCTGGCCTACTTAGTTGGCAAGACTCACATGCCGTGTGCCTTTCCTTCCCTGTGATAAGATTTGGCTCCTATGACCAGATTTTGGAGCTCATCCCAGACTTGGATTCTCTCCTCCAGAGTGGTAGGAATATATCCTTGTAGGCTCCTCTCTAGAGGGGAAGGACAGCATTTCCTAAGCGCTTGCCATGTGCTAATTACAAGTTAATGCCTTGCAGTGGTTAGCACATTCAGTCTCCCTAAGGATCTTAGCCAGTTGGTTAACTTATTTCTATTTACAAATGAGAAAACTGAGATTCAGAGGAATTAAGTCACTTGTTCAAAGATTACGCCTCTTTTCAGTCTGTGGCATGGCCATTTCAACTAGTGGGAGTTTCAAGTCTGGCTTCATGTTAAAGTCTTTGAGAAAACTTAAAAAAAAAAAAACTTAAAAACTTTATATGAAAAGAAGGAAGTGAGAGAAAAGAAAGGAAGGAAGGGAGGGAGGGAGGGAGGAGGTAAAGAGAGAAAGAAAGAAAGAAAGAAAGAAAGGAAGGGAAGGAAGGAAAAACAAAAACCCAAGCCCCACAGCAAATCAATTACATCACCATCTCTGGGCATCAGGTCCAGGTATATGTAATAAACACGCCAGGTAATTCCAACATACAGGTAGAGACCCATTGGATGATCCCAATTCCTTTGACACTTAACCTTGTATCCACTCAGTAAGAGAGTAAATAGGAAATACTTGCTATTGTGTCTTCCTCCAGGCCCAGCAAAGTTTAATAAAATTGTACCTGCTAGGCTCACACCCGTAATCCTAGCACTCTGAGAGGATGAGGTGAGTAGATTGCTTGAGCTTAGGAGTTCAAGACCAGCCTGAACAAGAGCAAGGCCCAGTCTCTACTAAAAATATAAAAACTAGACAGGTGTGGTAGTGCACAACTATAGCCCCAACTACTTAGAGGCTGAGGCAAGGGGTTGGCTCAAGCTCAAGAGTTTGAAGTTGCTGTGAGCTGTGATGCCACAGCACTCTACCCAGGGCGACAGAGTGAGATTCTGCCCCCCCCCCAAAAAATTGCACCAGCCAGGCATTTATTGTACTTAATAGATACTGCTAGATGCCACATTAGATCAAGGCCAAGGTTGTGCATGAGCATTTACGTGTTAATAGAGGAGCCCAAGGACTCACCTAAGAGAGTGTTGCTGTTTAAACACTCTATGACTTACAAGGGATTTCCAATATTTGCTGGACAATCTAAGCAGTTGATATGATCACAGACACCACATCCAAAGAAGAAAATCAAAAAAAAATTTGAAGTAATGTTTCAAATTAAAGCATAGTTGTTTCTTTTCAGCCCTATCTCATTGCAGTTATCAAGTTGGTTGGTTTTTAAGGCAGTTTCTTGGTTTCCTCCTAGCTCATGTAACCACTAGATGGCACGCATTACAAAACATTAGCCCTGACGTGGGCATTTGTCTCTTTGCAATGACTAGAAGGGAATCAGAGATAAGGTTGCCAGACAGAGCAAATAAAAATAAAGACTCCCAGTTAAAAATGAATTTCAGATAAATAAAATATTGCATGGGACATATTAAAAAATGACACATTGTTCATCTGAAATTCTAATTTTACTGGACATCTTAGATTTTATGTGGCAACCTGGATCAGAGGGGACTTCAGGGAATAAGTAGATAACCCAACAAGTCTCAGCTTTCTAAATACTATATTTTTTGTGGCAGGCTTGAATGGATCAAGAGACTCAGAGTAACATGAAACAAGCCAGCAATTATTACAACACAATCAAGCAGCTACAGTATGATAATCTCTTTAGGATCCAAAAGTCTTAACAGTGAATCCTCTGCTCCCTGGTTTGCCCCATGTCACTGTGTCCCTGCCTTAGCAGACGGTGGGGGGCAGGGGACTCTTCTTGGTAGATTCCTGACAAGTTGTGTAAGTTGTTGGGCTCTAAAGAGTTCAGAGATGATCATGAGGTTACCCATCTGCAGAATGGGTACATGATCTCTTTGTTTCTCCCCAGTGACCTTTAATTAACATACCCCCACCTAGGAAAACTTGGGTCCTAAAGTAACATCCTGTTTAGATAGCCTCATAAGAATGGTCAGACGATGACATGAGTTGGGCATTTTTGCTGTGTGAGATATCTTGCATTCCTTGAAAAGGAAAAGAGCCTGCATTGTTCACATTTTGCTCACCACCCTCATGGCTTAATGGTCCTAGAGGAAGCTGAGCACTCCTACTTGGAAAGGGAGGGTGGGAATCAAGATGGATTGAAGTGAGTCATCATTACTCCTCTGCTGGGAGAGTCCTACCCCCAGGAACTCTGCCTCTCTGCATGGATTCACTCCACACATATTACTGAGCACCTTTTGTGTTCCAGGTACTACAGATGAAAATTCCACATCATTTTGCAAGTCAGAGAGCGGAGACTTGGGGAGTTCCTCAGATAACATAGCAAGTGTTGCAGCCAAGTTTTTAACCTAAGCAGTCTAACCACTGAGAAGCGGAAGTATTTAGCCATTATAAAACTTCAATAATGATTAAAATGTATTCTCTATTCTCAAGGAGATTATAATCAAATAAAGAAAGCAAATCAATAATTAAGCAGAGACAGATTAATATAAGAGGAGAATAATATGGGGAACCTAAGGAGGTCCAGCCAAAGGGACTTACATGAGCAGTGAGTGAGAGGTGAGCACAAGGTGGTCAAAGGAAGTTTCCTGAGATAATAAGGTTTGAAAGACAAAGAAGAATCTACCAAAGGAAAGGAAGAAGTGTTTCCTTGCAGAGAGAAAATAGCAACATTTCTGATGTGGTAAGTAGCTTTAAGAAGTCTATAAAAGGGGCTTGGTGCCTATAGCACAGTGGTTACAGTGCCAGCCATATGCACTGAGGGTGGTGTGTTCGAACCCAGCCAGGCCAGCTAAACAACGACGATTGCAACAATAAAAAAAAATAGCCAGGCGTTGTGGTACGTGCCTGTAGTCCCAACTACTTGGGAGGCTGAGGCAAGAGAATCACTTAAGCCCAAGAGTTTGAGGTTGCTGTGACATGGTGAGACTCTGTCTCAAAAAACAAACAACAACAACAAAAAAGAAGTCTATAAAAGGATCAATGAACAGAGCCCAAGGTATAAGTGGTCAAAAAGAGTGGTGAGAAGTGAGACAGAAGAGGTGGCAGAGGTCAATAACAAAGGGCCTTTTGTACCACTTGGGAGTTGGCTTTTATTCTGAAATTAAAGGAATCCATTGAAAGATTTTAAACTGAGGAGGCAAGGTAACCTAAAACTTTACCAAGTTCACTTGAGCAACATTATGGAAAACAAATTGGAGGGGGTACAAGTAGAAGTTAAAAATACATCAAAAACATCTTTCAGATCTGCTCCAGTCTGAACCTGTTGTTCTCCAGAGATGATGCATGGCTTTCACTGTGACCCATCACTTCATTGTCCTCTTGTATAGGCTTCTATTTTCTTCCTTTTGTCTTTCTTTTGTTGGAGTTGATACCTGTGGAAGAGTACTAAGAAAAGCTGCTTTATAGGCAAAATTCCCAAATTCTTGTACATATGAGCTGTCTCTAGTCTGCCCTTACTATTGATGCATAGTTCGGCTGGGTATAGAACTCTAGGTTGAAAAACATTTCCCCTCAGAACTTTGAAAGTATTTCTCCCTTGTCTTCTGGTGATACCAGTCTGGTTCTCTTCCTTTTGCTCTCACATTCATAAGAATTATCTTTTACTTCACATCATCTTGGGCATTACATGTCAGATGTACTGGCCTCTGGTTTTCCCTTGAACATATCAAACTTTACCTATCTATCTGTTGCCTCTTCCTGGGATGTTCTTCTTCAAATCTCCTTATGGCTGGCTTCATTTTATTAATTAGGTCTGAGCTCAAATGTTGCTCCTCAAAGAAGACTTCCTTTACCAACCT
Organism: Galago senegalensis; assembly: GCA_963575145.1. Classification (NCBI taxonomy): domain Eukaryota; kingdom Metazoa; phylum Chordata; class Mammalia; order Primates; family Galagidae; genus Galago; species Galago senegalensis. Next base: position 37,500 of record CAUYTI010096470.1, on the reverse strand, counting down.
GGTTGAACTAGCAAATACTAGATGTGTAAAAAATGTTTATCTAATTAATCTAAAATAATTGATTAGTTAGTTAAATCTAATAGGGATTCTGTGGGACTATTCCAAAAAAGGAGTTAGTGTTTGGATTGGGCCAAATTCACAATATTTTTTATTTTTCATTTAGCTATCTATGTACAAAAAAAAAAAGAATGTTAAATCCCTATCTCACACCTATGTAAAAATTAATTCATCTGAATTACATACCTTACAGAAAATATAAAAGAAAAACTAAGAAATATTCTAGAATAAAACATAAAATGTCTTCAGAACTATGTAGGCTGGCAGATTCTTAAGAAAGAGACAAAAGCCATTAACCATATGGACAAAACAATAAATCAGACTAATTAAAATTTAAGACTTCTGTTCATTAAAAGACATCACTAAGTGAGTGAAACCATAAGTGAGAAAAGACATTTTTAATATGAAATACACAAAGGACTCATTTTTAGTCTATATAAAGAACTTTCACAATTAAGAAGAAAAAGAATGGGTGGTGTCTGTGGCTCAAAGGAGTAGGGTGCCAGTCCCATATGCCGGAGGTGGTGGGTTCAAACCCAGCCCCAGCCAAAAACCGCACAAAAAAAAAAAAAAAAAAAAGAAGAAGAAGAAAAAGATGAAAAGATGTCACAATAGAAAATTGGGCAAAATATTTGAATAGACACTGCCCCAAAGAATATATTCAAGTGACTGATAAACATGTAAAAATCATGCTCAATTTCACTGTTCATCAAAGAAATGCAATTTAAAAGCACAATGCAATATCACTACATATCCACCAGAATGGTTTAAAATGACAAAGACAAATGATAACAAATGACAGTGAGTGTTTGGAGAGTCTAGGACTCTCATGTTCTTTGGTGGGTGTGTATATTTATCAATCCCTTTTGCATACCCTATGACTTAGCAATTCCATTCCTGGGTAAATGTCCAAAAGGACTGTGCATGTATGTTCATGAAAAGACATTTACCAAAAGAATATTCACAGTAGAACTATTAATAATGGCCTAAAATAGGAAACGATCCAAATATCTCTCAAAAGGAAAATGGAAAATAAATTGTGATAAATAGAATAATACTAATTGTCATAAATAGAATACTACTTAGCAATGAGAATAAATAAACTATTGTTCTATGCAACCACACAAATGAACCTCATATGCATATATTTAGTAAAAGAAACAATACACAGAAGATTTTATATTCTGTGATTTTATTTATATAAAATTCAAAAATAGGCAAGAATGATCTATAGGCTTAAAGCTATTAGTTACCTTTACTTTCCTTTGGGTGAGTAAATAATGAGGGGCTGGGTAGACCTGGGAGAGGGCACCAGAGGGTCATCTGGGGAGCTGGTAATGTTTTAGCTTTTGAGCTGGGTACTGGTTAAGTGAGTGTATTTACTTTGTCAAAATTCATCAATCTATATACACTTGTGATTTGTGCAATTTTGTCCATGTATATTATATCTCAATAAAATGTTTGCCTAAAAACTTTTGTTGTGGGAATTAAATAAGATAATAAAGAACTCAATTCAATGCCTAGCACAGGACAACCACCTATTAAAAGTTAATTGTTAAATTCCATAGTATAGATGGACTGGTGACTACAATAAACAGTGTGAAACATTCATTTAGCACTACAAAAAATAAATTTGAAAGACTGGATCACAGTCATTAGGATGGCTATAAGAGAAAGAGAAAGAGAGAGAGAGAAAGAGAAAGAAAAAGTGTTGGCAAGGATGTGGAGCATTTGGAAACTCGTGTGTTGAATATAAAATGGTTGCAGCCACATTGTAGAAATGGTATGGTGGCTCCTTAAAAAATTAAACATGGACTTATCATATGATCCAGCAATTCTCCTTCTGGATATATTCCCAAAACAATTGAAAGCATGGAATTGAAGAGATATTTGTATACCGTAGTTCATACCAGCAATATTCAGGATAGCCAAAAGGTAAAAACAACCCAAACACCCATCAGTAGATGAGTGGGAAGACAATATTGCCACATACTGGGATATTATTCAGCCTTTTAAAGGAATGAAATTCTGAAACATGCCACAACTTGGATAAATTTTGAAGACAGTATGCTAAGTGCAATCAGTCAGACACAAAAAGGTAAATATTGTTCTAAAATATTTTCCCCACTGCTCTGAAATATTATCTTTATCATAAATTGAATGGCCTATATGTGTCAGTCTGTTTCTAGATTCTCTATTAGTCTGTTTTTCCAAGGGTCAAAATACCATCCCAGTTACTGCAGCTTTACAATGAGACACGGTAAGTAGTATAATCCTTCTAGTTCTTGATTGTGCTTCAAGATTGTTATGGCTGGCTCAGTGCCTGTGGCTCAAGTGGCTAAGGTGCCAGCCACATACACCTAAGGTGGCAGGTTTAAATCCAACCCGAGCCTGCCAAACAACAATGACGGCTGCAACCAAAAAATAGCTGGGCATTGTGGTGGGCACCTCTGGTCCCAGCTACTTGGGAGGCTGAGGCGGGAGACTCACTTGAGCCCAGGAGTTGGAGGTTGCTGTGAGCTGTGATGCCACGGCACTCTACCCAGGGGGACAGCTTGAGGCTCTGTCTCAAAAAAAAATGATTGTTATGGCTTAACTGGGTGTTGTGGTAGGCACCTATAGTCCCAGCTCCTCAAGAGGCTGAGGCAAGAGGATCACTGGAACCTAAGTGTTTGAGGTTGCTGTGAGCTATGACACCACAGCACTCTACCCAGGGCATCAGAGTGAGGCTCTGTATCAGGGGAAAAAATAAAAGAAGAAGAAAAGAAAAATGTTTAATCCATTTGTACACGGAACTGCCATTTTCTTCATGCCATTATCCCCATAAACTGATTTCATGTCCCTCATCTCGCTTCTACTCTTGCCAAATTTAACAAGAAATTCGGTTTTTGTTTATTGCTCTAATTCAAGCTCCAACATTCTTGCCACAGCACACAAAAACACACAAGAACAATAATGAACACCACTCAGCAAGATGCCACCACACGGCAACCTGCACACAACTGTGAGACGCTGATAGACAACAGTTATGAAACCTTACCGAGCTGTTTGTACGCTACTGCCAATATTAATTAACACTAATTAACTAAGTTCGCAGACTTAATCGTCAGACCTCCTATATTTGACTTCACAGCATTCACGTTGAACGGTTCCTTCTAGGCAGGCTGAAGTATTTCTACCACTACTGTCACACGTTGCCACCTGAGAACAAGGATTATGTCATCCATGTTTGTATCTCCTTAGCTCCTAGACAGTATCCAGGACCAAAAAACTGCTTGATAAATGTTTGAGTGACTCATTACATAGGTGAATGAGTCAGGGAGTAAATCACTAACTTCTGAGAACACAATGCCATCCTGGCAGCTCAATGCGTTTGTATTTGCCCCTTAGACACAAATACCTAAATAAATAAATAAAACTAACATTAATCAAAGCAAAATTATGTCCTGTTGTATTTTAACCAGTAAGAGTCTAAGTCTTACTACCTGCTTGATTTCTCCTAGGCCTCTGTCCAGTGCATTCTCATCTTGATCCAACTGCCATGAGTAAATTGCAATAGCAACTACAGTGCCATGTGACCAACATTACTAAGGATGAGATAAGTTTTTTGGATTTGGACCATCTTACACTCATTTCTCATCCCTAATAGCATCTTAGTTTCCTTCTTTGGAATTGCCTCTTCTGCCCTAGGCCTATTCTTGTTGTCCTATCTGCTCCTAGCAGAGAGGTGGGCAGGTGGCCCAAGCTTGACCAACTGAATTTTCCTTCCCTAGTATTAGAATCTTGAGTGGAGAGCAAATTATCAGTGATTGGCCATGGCACCATTCCACCCTGACCAGCACTGACTGTGCAACTTCTTTGAGGGGATGGCTACTGGGGGGTTCCCATCCAGGCTTTCCAGCCTCCTGTCAATTCTTTGAGCCCCTGGTAGTCTTCTAATACATTTATTTTTTTTTTATTCAAGTTATTCTGAGTTGCAACCAAAAGATTCCAACTGAGGCAGAAAGTAATACCAGAATAGGGTGTTGCAAGACTAAGCAAAGGCATTTGAATAAAGGGAAAGAATTGATATCTGACAGCTTAGGGGCGCCTATAGCTCAACAGGCTAAGGCGCCAGCCACGTACACCTAAGGTGGCGGGTTCGAATCCCCAGCCCGGACCCGCCAAACAACAATGACAGCTGCAACCAAAAAATAGCCGGGCTTTGTGGCGGGCGCCTGTGGTCCCAGCAACTTGGGAGGTGGAGGCAGGATACTCGCTTGAGCCCGGGAGTTGGAGGTTGCTGTGAGCTGTAATGCCATGGCACTCTACCCAGGGGGACAACTTGAGGCTCTGTCTCAAAAAAAAAAAAAAAGTTATAGCAAACACTTGGTTAACTTGTTGCCTAATAAACCCTAGACCAGGCTCGGCGCCTATAGCTCAACTGGCTAAGGCGCCAGCCACGTACACCCAAGGTGGTGGCTTCGAATCCCCAGCCCGGACCCACCAAACAACAATGATGGCTGTGGCCGGGCGTTGTAGCGGGCGCCCGTGGTCCCAGCTACTTGGGAGGTGGAGGCAGGAGACTCGCTTGAGCCCAGGAGTTGGAGGTTGCTGTGAACTGTAATGCCATGGCACTCTACCCAGGGGGATAGCTTGAGGCTCTGTCTCAAAAAACAAACAAACAAAATAAATAAATAAATAAATAAACCTTAGACCATTTGCTTCCTGAGGATTTAACATGAAAGGATATTGTAGAAAAAGTTGTGGGTTTTAGAGTGTGCAGATAACTTCTTCAGTAAAGTCTTCCAAGAAAAAAGACTAAGATCAGACTGAAACTGACCCATCCAAAACCAAGAGAGGGAAGAGAATAGGTTTGCCAAGAATTCTCTTTTTTGACAATGGCCTGCAGTTATGGTTGTCTAGAGGTACGGCTACAGCTCAATTCCCCACCCTCAAATTAAAGTTAACAGAAGGTAGGAACATGAGAAGTAAACAGGAAATAAGTTTAAGGCCAGAGAGAGAGAGAGCCTGCCAAGCATGTCCTGTTGTGCCTTGAACAAAAAGCCAGCACTGCCCTTGGAAAGATGCAGCCAGATGCAGACTGTGAGCGTCACAGGGCAGTGGTTAGAGCTCCATGAGGACCATGTACCCAGACTGCTTGGGGCTGAGTCTTCCGTTCTGCCACTTACGAGCAGATTGCTTTATTGCTCCACGAATTGTTTCTCCAAATTACAGATGATAACAGATCCTATCTCACAAGGATCAAGCAAGCTGGTACACAGAAAGCCTTTAGAACAATGCCTACCCCCATGGTAAGCAATCAGTGAATGTTACTCCTAACAGTTTTGTTGTTACTGTGAGGACTGGGTAGGTTTGAGACATCCCCACGCAGCATATTGCTTTGGCTTTTCTCAAGTTGAGGCCATGATAAAAGCATTAAACCAAAGGATCAGGAGAGGGCCAGGGCACCTGGGTTTAACACTAGGAGATGGCGATTCCCAGAGAGGTTCTTATTTCAAAGAGTATGATATGATAAGATCTCTGATTCCTGGGACTCCAGCATTAGCCAGAAACAAATAGACCAGAATCTCATTAACTTTTTAAGAGTATCATGCTGTCAAAGAAACTTCAAGTCTGGCCCACCGTGGTCTGGGATGGCAATTTCTAGGTTCCCAAACTCACATCAGCAGGCAGATTGCTGCTGAAACAGTCCAGCTCCCAGAAGGGGGGTGTCCTCCTCAATGTGCACATCGTATAGGTTTTCCCACAGACAATTAGGGGCCAGAGAGGGCAGTGGACTGAGGGGAGCCTTCGAGAGGGCAGAAATGGGGGAGCCCATATACTGGCTGCCAGGGCACCAGGTCTGTGTGATTTCTGGCAGAGTCTGATACGGGCTGCGGACCAGTGACCATGGTGAGTTGTTCTATCCTTTCCTTTTCCCACTGCAGTTACCCTGTTCTCTCTCCACTGCCATCTACTGAGTGCATCTGCGCTGATTAAATTTACTATTTAGCCTCAATGGACCACATAGGGCCAGTAAGAACTCCATTTATGAGAACTGTGCATCACCCAGAGAACAAGAACCAGATGAAACTGTGGCTTATCTCTTGGAGGGAAAGAGGTTGACTGTGCTCCACGTAGAGGGTGGATATTTCTGAGGTAGAGAGTGGATATTTCTGAGGTATGTGTTTGGAAATGGAGCTGAGCGTGGACACTGGGCAGCTAAACGGGGTGGACTGTGCTGGATATATGTTGCTTTTGGAGCCCAAAGTCTTCTCAGTCTTCTGATAGAGTAGTCTCCCCCAGTGTGGTTTGGTTGGCCTCCCAATCATGGCCCCAAATCCAGAGATGAGCCTCCGTTCTTTTAAGAAGAACCCTTGGCTGTGTGAAGCTGATAAAAGCTGACATGTGCTAGGTCTGAAAAAAGAAACATCCCTTACTCCTCTCTCCATTTCTCTGCAATAGAAGTTTCTGGAAAGAGGCACTCTCTTTCCTTGGATGGCATCTAGTGAAGACATGAGACTTTTAGTCACCCTGGGCATCTGTGACCACCAGGACCTCATAAAGCTGGAGGAGGAAAGCAAATCCAACCCCACAGAAGGCAGAACAAGAAGGGAGAAGCCAGCCCTTGGGCAATCGTATGATTCTCATCTTCACCTGAATTGGTCTGCCCTCGGCCCTTTCCGTGACCTAAGTCAAAATATCTCCTTGTTTAAACCAGTCTGAGTCGGGTTTTTGGTCACTTACTGTATAACAAGTTTTTACCAGCTCGGCACCTGTGGCTCAAGCGGCTAAGGCACCAGCCACATACACCTGAGCTGGCGGGTTCGAATACAACCCAGGCCACCAAACAACAATGACGGCTGCAACCAAAAAAAAAAAAAAAAAAAAAATAGCCGGGCGTTGTGGCAGGCACCTGCAGTCCCAGCTACTTGGGAGGCAGAGGCAAGAGACTCACTTGAGCCCAGGAGTTGGAGGTTGCTGTGAGCTGTGATGTTATAGCACTCTACCCAGGGCAACAGCTTGAGGCTCTGTCTCAAAAAAAAAAAAAAAGAGTTTTTACCAGTACATTAGTACAATCAGTACTTTCATGTTTTGATCATAAAATCTATTATTTATCAAGAGCTTTGTGGTTTACAAAATATTTACATAGACAGATCTCTTTTGAGCGTGTTGCCTTCCCAGTAGGGCAGACATACCTTATATTATTAGCCTTCTTTTGACAGATGAGGAAACTGGGCTTGGAGGGAGTCTACTTTGCCCAGAGATACTCAGTCAGTGATCTGAGGAGTAGAGTTTGAACTCAGGTCTTCTGACTTTAAGAAAACTTCCTGGCTCAGCACCTATGGCTCAACCGGCTAAGGCACCAGCCATGTACACCTAGGGTAGCGGGTTTGAATCCCCAATCCGGGCCACCAAACAACAATGATGGCTGCAACCAAAAAATAGCCAGGCATTGTGGTGGGCGCCTGTGGTCCCAGCTACTTGGGATGCGGAGGCAGGAGATTCGCTTGAGCCCAGGAGTTGGAAGTTGCTGTGAGATGTGATGCCACAACACTCTACCCAGGGGGACAGCTTGAAGCTCTGTCTCAAAAAAAAAAAAATTAATTTCACTTGTGGGCAGTGCCTGTGGCTCAGTGGGTAGGGCACTGGCCCCATGTACCAAGGGTGGTGGGTTCAAACCTGGCCCCTGGCCAAATTATAACAAAAAGATAGCCGGGGTTGTGGCTGGTACCTCTAGTCCCAGCTACTCGGAAGGCTGAGGCAAGAGAATCGCCTAGGCCCAGGAGTTGGAAGTTGCTGTGAGCTGTATGATGCCACGGCGATAAAGTGAGACTCTATCTCTCAAAAAAAAAAAAAATAATAATAATAATTTCACTTATTTATGTTTACTTTTTAAAATGTGGCTACCAGAAAATTTTTAATTACATATGTGACTCATAATGTAGTTCTGTCAATGCTACACTAGAGAAACCTGCATATGTGTGCGCCCAAGAAGATGCGTGTGAGGGTATCACTGCCTTACTCTCCTTCCCAGTAGTGCAGATGCTGGAAACACAAATACAAACCCGAATGAACTAGATTTATGTGTAGCAACACCAACAAGTTTAAAATAGAACATTAACTGAATTTAAACATATACACGTATACTTCTACACATTTTAGAAATACTGGCTGGTAGGTACTGTGGCTCATGCCTATAATCCTAGCACTCTGAGAGGCTGAGGCAGGAGGATTGCCTGAGCTCAAGAGTTCAAGACAAGCCGGAGCAAGAGCGAGACCCCCATCTCTACCAAAAATAGAAAAATCAGCCAGGCATTGTGACAGGTACCTGCAGTCCCAGCTACTTAGGAGGCTAAGGCAAGAGGATCGCTTAGGCCCAGGAGTTTGAGGTAGATGTGAGCTATGATATCAAGGGCAACAGAGTGAGACTCTGTCTCAAAAAAACAAAGTACAGCCTGCCAAGTGTGGTGACATGTGTCTGTAGGCCCAGCTGCTCCGGAGGCTAAGGCAGGAGGATCATTTGAGCTCAGGAGTTCAAGTCCAGCCTGAGCAACATAGCAAGACCACATCTCTTTAAAAAAAAAAAACAAAGTATATGCAAAGTCAAAGAAAAATACATAGAAAAATATAAACTGCTGTCCAGAAGGCTACACACAAAATTCATGCCAGTGGCTGCTTCAAGAGGAAAGGGGAATGAAGAGGGTGGCTTCAGTTTCATCTATATTGCTTTATTTTCTTCTTTTCTTTTTTTTTATTGAGATGGAGTCTCACTATGTCACCCTTGGTAGAGTGCTGTAACGTCACAGCTCACAGCAACATCCAACTCTTGGACTTAAGTGATTCTCTTGCCTCAGCTTCCCAGGTAGCTGGGACTACAGGTGCCCACCACAACACCTGGCTATTTTTTTGCTGCAGTTGTCATTGCTGTTTAGCTGGCCTGGGCTGGGTTCCAACCCACCAGCCTGGGTGTATGTGGCTGACGCCATAACCACTGTGCTACAGGCACCAAGCCTGCTTTCTTGATTAGAAAGTTTCGCTATATAACTTCAGAGCGTGCCACCTGTTAATTCTCAGAGGTGAGTATACAGTTGTTTCCTACATTATTCTCTAGATTTTCTGGTTTAAATTTTTTTTCAAGAAAGCAGTAAGAGGTATAGCTGCCACCTGGCTTCCTCAGGGGCACCTGCTTCCCACCAAGGTGCTAGAGAAAGTGAACTGCCATTGAGCCCACCACAGACCACTCTGCTTTCTGCAGAATTCTTGTGCTCCTTAGGGACCCAAAGAGGCTGGGGCCATAGGGAAGCTGGAGACAGGGCTCCCAGGACAGTGCCCTTCTCTAAGAAAGTGGGTGGGGTAGGGTGGGAGTGTGAAGGATCCAAGGAAGCCAGAGAGGACAGTGAGAACTGGGAGGGGAGAAGTGAAGGCCAGAGCAGTTGTAGGTCTCAGCCCCAGAGGAGCCAGAATTAAAAAAAAAAAAAAATTGCAGGGCAGGAAAGGAAGGAGCCTATTTCTTTTTCAATTGGGAACACTGGCTCATAGGAGCCCCAAGCTATAGGAGATGGGCTAGATAATTGCTTCTTAAGCCAAATTATAAATCATTGATATTCTTCTTCCAGGGAAGGGCTCTCTTTGCACCCCACCCCCCAGAAGGATAAAACCTGGGTGCCCAGGTTGGCACACTGCCCTCCCATAAGCTGGAAGCAGAAGCCACCTGTGCAGAGGCCTATGTGTAAGGGCCACATTCCATCCCAGGCACTGCCAACTCCACAGTCACCCTAGGCTGTAGGGCCTGAGGCCTGGCCTGCCAGGGTCATTAACTGGGAAGTGGAGGTTGCTTGGAAACAGCAGTTTGGCACAGGAGTGATCTCATAAAACAAACAGCAGAGATGCTAATTCCCTTCTTTTTTTTTTTTTTTTTTTTTGAGACAGAGCCTCAAGCTGTCCCCCTGGGTAGAGTGCCATGGCATATACAGCTCACAGCAACCTGGGCTCAAGCGAGTCTCCTGCCTCCGCCTCCCAAGTAGCTGGGACCACAGGCGCCTGCCACAACGCCCGGCTATTTTTTGGTTGCAGCCTTCATTGTTGTTTGGCGGATCCGGGCTGGGGATTCGAACCCGCCACCTTAGGTGTACATGGCTGGCGCCTTAGCCGGTTGAGCTATAGGTGCTGAGCCTAATTCCCTTCTCTTGGTAATGAATAATCAAATACTGGAGACTTCAGCTGAAAATAAACTGCCTCCAGATACCTGGCCTGCCTGGGCTCCACCCAGCCCCCACCCCCATCCCCCAAGCCTATTGCCCCAGGGGCTTCACATATCGTTCAGGATTCTGGGGAGGGAAGATAGGTAGCTCAGGCCTCTGGAGTGGAGCCCAGAACAGGTGACAGCAGAGGTTAAGTGATGAAGATAAACTACAACAGCCTGTCCCGCCATGCTGGGCTATCTACCCTCCCACCCTGGGTTTGCTATTTTCAGTCCCTGAGGACAAGGATGTCGGCTCAGACTCCTGGGACCAGGGAGTTCACCACTCTGAACTTAATGAACTGGAAATATTTGGGTCAACTATCACCAGAAGTGTGGTACTCCCTGGAAAGGATGCCTTCTGGGGTGCCTCTTCCTTATAATAACATTAACAATGATAATAACGGTGACATAGTAATGATAGTGCCTAACTTCGGGTATTTGCTAATTTATGATGTTCTGGGGCCCTGTCTAAGCACTTTTCAGTTATTAACTCACTTACTCCTCACAACAGCCCGATGAGGTAAGTTATCCTCATGTTTACAGATGGGGAAGCTGAGTCACAGGGAGACTGGGTAAGTTGCCTAGTCACCGGTGTAATGTGTGGCAGAGCTGGGATTCAAATCCAGCTATGACCTGGCTCTAGAAGCTGTGCTTAACATTGCTGGTGTCAAGAAACAGGGCTCCCAGGCCACAGACCTCAGGCCCTGTGACATCTCCTTCAGTGCCTGCCCTTCCACGGTCTCCCTAGACCTGATGGTCATGGTGCATTCATTCATTCATGCCTTGACCTTAGGACTGGTTTCAGGGGTCTAATGAGAGGAAGAGACAGTCTGCCCTCCAGGAACCTGAGGTTTGGGGAGACAGGCAATTCTAAGCTCACTGAGGGCATGACACAGAGGCTACATCCAGGGGCTGAAAAGGGCTTCTCTGAGGAGGTCATTTCTTTCTAAGCTGGGAATTGACCAGGAGAAGCCAGACATGATGGGGAAGGGCAATTTAGGCAGATGAAGCCACAAGTACAGAAAAGCCAGAAGGTGCCTGCAGGGTGAAGTGGGAACAGAAAGTTCAGTGTTGGGGGCTCAGAGGTGGGGGGAGGTGGCAGCCAGAGACCAGTATGTAGAAGGTCCCATGAGCCCTTCTCAGAGCCTGGCCTTTTTCCAAGGCGAAGGCCACTGCAGGGACTGGAGCTGGGAGAAGCAAGGTCTGGTCAGGGGGTCAGATGACTCTCCTACTGTTAGACAGAGGTGGGAGTCCTGTGAGACTGCATGGTGGTCCAGGTGAGCGTCCCTGGTGGCCAAGAGCAAGAGCACCAGAAGGGAGGAGAACAAGGTGTCTGTGAGCAACATCAAAGATGTGACCTCCATGGGACAAGAAGGGGGGGATTGGAGGCAGGGAGGGAGGGAGAGTCTCCAAGGCACCCACTGAGATAAAGACAGGAAGCGGAGCAGAAACTTCAGAAATGAGTCCAATTTTGAACATGCTGAACTTGACACCCAGGGAGTGTCCAAGCAAGGGTTACCTCCAGCTTAAGAAAAGTCGAGCCCTGTCCATTCAACTAGTCTCAGGGGAGGAGAGGAAAAGGAGGTGAATTGCTCCCCCAGACAAGCACACCCAGAGAACAACACCTGCCATAGACCCTGAGTCTCCTTCCTGCCTGTTGGGCTGTCAAGAGTTATGGCAGGAATGCCAGGGAGAGGGCTCCATGGGTCTGACCTGGGAGTTCTCCACAGGATACAGAAGACAGAGACAGAAATAGAGCTGGGGGAGAGGGTGTCGTGGAAACCACAGGAACCAGAAGACTTCTGTGAGCATCCCTCAACGCTCGATCTGGATGTAAACCCTGTCCCCTCCTCTGTAACAGTAGGCGGGGCTGAGCTTTCAGGAGAGGATCATGAGCTGACAGTCTCCCACCCAACTGCTTCATTTTACACGGACAGTGGGGAGATACAGTGACTCCTAAAGGTCTTGGGTGAACAGTCCTTGCTTCCTACTTGGCACATGCCTCTTTACTGACTGAGGGACAAGGGTCCTAAAGCCTAGGACCCTTGGAATGAGGGGAGCCTTCATTCCAGTGTTGGCTTGATGGTGCCTTCTCAGAGAGACTGGTGCCCAGAAGCACCCATGCACACAGCCTATCTCTGCCTTTTCTAGAAACACCCAAGGGTTGGAAGTCAAGGCCTGGAGTCAAGGCAGGCTCAAGTGCCCCATATAGCACAGTCCAGGCTTTCCTCCAGGACCCAGAGATAACCCAGGCCTTCAAGGAAGCCAAGAGGGCTGGAGTGACCAGTCATCTCCCGAGACCCTCTCAACAGCTTTACTGAGGGTCTGCATGAGGACCCTCCATCACTGGGAGACTCACCAGCTTCTGGAAGAGGTGGCCCATGGTCACCTGGCTGTCCCACTGCTGCACCTTGGGACAGAGGTTGTCATAGAACTCCTTGTGGATCTCGTAGATGTCCTGGATTTTGTAGAAGATGGTCTCGATCTGCTGGATGGTGAGCACAGGCTGGGAGGTGGTGGCTGTGGCCTTCAGGGGTTTCATGGGCTGGGAGAGGGAGAAAGAGCAGAGGTTGGGGATAAACAAGCCACTGTCAGCATGCCCAGGGCAGATCACAGCGCTGGTTAGCCCAAGTCCCGTCGAGACAAGGCTGTCAAAGGCAGTGCATCCGAGGTGCAGTTTATACTGAGGAGCTGCAGTCACAGGCCCCAGCAAGCCACAGGCTGCTACAAGGAAAGGGCTCCTACCAGCTTGAACATGGCCTGGCGGCCCTGCCAGACCCCAGGCTGGTGCTGGGACACATTCCCCCCTTAGCTGAGCTCAACAGCATCCTGCCCACAGCCTATGCTGCATGCACTTGTTGATTTAAAATATCCATTTCTTTCTTCCACAATGGCCTTATGCCTTGAGTCAAAAGCTTCCTTGTCACACTTCTATGGAAGGGATGGAAGGGAGGGTTGATTGGCACCTCACCTCCTTAGCTGTTTCAAGACTCAGAGGGTAGACTCTTTTTTTTTTTTTTAGAGACAGAGTCTCATTTTATTGCCCTTGGTAGAGTGCTGGGGAGTCACAGCTCACAGCAACTTCCAACTCCTGGGCTTAGGCAATTCTCCTGCCTCAGCCTCCCAAGTAGCTGGGACTACAGGCGCGTGCCACAACGCCTGGCTATTTTGTTGTTGTTGTTGCAGTTTTGGCTGGGGCCGGATTTGAACCCGCCACCCTCGGTATATGGGGCCCGGCGCCCTACTTACTGAGCCACAGGCGCCGCCCCAGAGGGTAGACTCTTGAAAGGTCTCCAGATGGGTTTCAGCTTCTCTGGTATTCCGAGTTCCCATCACTTAGTACAGGGAGAGGAGGTGGCACACACACCCCTCCTACTTTCCACACCGGGGGCAGATATTGCTAAGTCACCAAGGTGATCCTTCCCACTGAGTGTGGCTGTGGTCTCACACTCTCCAGGCCAGGGTTGATATGAACATGAAACCTGTCTTCCCTGCTTGTCTACACCAAGAGTCCCCAGGGTCACTGTACCCCAGAAGTGCATTAATGTACATAGTTACCATTCAATAAAAAAAAAAAAAGAGTCCCCAGGGCCTGCAAGTGGAGAGGGTGGACCCTTTCTCGCTGTGTCTGGACTTTCTGGAGCTGGGAAGACAAGGGAGCCAGAAGTCAGAGCATTGTCTGGGTATGGCAACTAAGAATCATTCTGTTGCACGGCTGGGAGCTAAAGCCATCATCTTAATGCCCAGCACTAGGACTGTGGGATAATGGGACTTGGGCTCATTTTTTTCAGTGATTCTCTATTTTCTAAGTCACCTACAAGTAAATATTAAATGTATAATCAGAAAGATTTCCAGACTACAAGAGTCAGGGTCTATAGGCACGTTCACGTGGAAGAGAGAAGCCTGAGTCACGTATGGTTGGTGTTCTTCATCTATCTGAGGGCTGTGAGGAAATAGGCCTTAAACTTGGTCTGAGTGGCTCGTAGGCAGGGAAAAAGTGATGGGGCCAGATCTGAGCTCACTAGAGCTGTCCCCCACTGTCTCGGAGCATTAGGTAGTGAGCTTTCTGACAAGAGAGGCATTCTAGCAGAGAATGGGTGACTCTCCTGAAAATGCTGGACTGAAGGGAGCATGTACGATGAGGAAGACCAAAGCTATCGCGGGCCAGTTCGAGTCAACCACTGCAGCCAGATTTCCAACCCTCCATCTGCCTCACTCCAATGGTGGCAGAGCCCAAGTTAGTCCACAAGAGGAAGTCGCTTCTACTCAAATACCCAGACAATGCTCTGACTTCTGGCTCCCTTGTCTTCCCAGCTCTAGAAAGTTCAGACACAGCAACAAAGGGTCCAAGCAGAACCCCTCCTTCTGACCATTTCAGTGCTAGAACCAACAGGCACTTAGTGTCCATTTCTTGCTAGGGAAACAGAATGAGGTTCAACCTGATCTCTGCTCTTGAGAACTTTATTTATTTTTGAGACAGAGTCTCATTCTATCACCCTGGGTGAAGTGCCATGAAATCATCACAGCTCACAGCAACCTCACACTCTTGGGCTCAAGCGATCCTCTTGCCTCAGCCTCCCAAGTAGCTGAGACTACAGGCACCTGCCACAACACCTGGCTAGTTTTTCTATTTTTAGTAGAGACGGGGTCTCACTCAGGATGGTGTCAAACTCCTGAGTTCAAGCGATCCACCTGCCTCAGCCTCCCAGAGTGCAAGGATTGCAGGTATGAGTCACTGTGCCCAACCCTGCTCTTGAGAACTTTATAACCTATTTGGATAAAATAGACCAACACAAATCAAACAACTTAGTGGACAATGCCAGGGAGGATATACCCAGCTTGGACTGTAAATACCATACATGTGGTCCCCAGGTTGTGCTGGAGCAGGTCCAGAGCTTCATGGAGGAGGTAGACAGGAATGGGGCCTAAGAGGTTGGAAAGATCTGAACAGGCGGAAGGGCTGGGGTAGGTAAGAATGCCAGGAAGGAACGAGGAGGCAGGAGAAAGGGTATACTGTCCTCCTAAGCTTAGGTGGGCGGGTTGGGAGCTTCACGGTCTCCTAACACTCCAAGAATGATACACAGGCTGCTTTAGGATCATGTTATAATTTCTCCTTTCCACCTCTAGGTAAGATCCAATGAGGGGTCCAAGTCACCACAGAGCCCTAGAACCACTAATCCTTGCCCTTGTCCTGGTACAATCCACATAGAGAGGGAATAAAGGGAACAGGAAGAAAATAGTCCTGGGAAAGCAAAGAGGACAGGGTTTCTCAGACATGGCTAAGGAGGCACTTATCTGTCACCCACGCAGACAAGACACAAGGGCTGTGCTTCCTCCTAAACATCCCATTCTGTCTACAAAAGGGGAAGAAATGGATGCTCACCAGTAGCTGGTCACATGGATGGGGCCTGCACTTGGGGCATCAGAAGGTTCTCACGACTGGGACCTTTATTCTTACTCCTGATTTCACTTGGGGGAGGAGAAAGGGCTGGGTGTGTGTCCTTGGCTGGCCTGGCCTAGGCAGTTATTTGACTTCTTTTTTTTTTTTTTTTTGAGACAGAGTCTCACTATGTCACCCTCGGTAGATGCAGTGGTGTTACAGATCACAGCAACATCCAACTCTTGGGTTTAGTGATTCTCTTTCCCCAGCCTCCCAAGTAGCTGGGACTACAGCACCCGCCACAACGCCCGGATATTTTTTTTTGTTGCAGTTGTCATTGTTGTTTTAGCTGGCTGGGGCAGGGTTTGAACCAGCCAGCCTTGGTGTATGTGGCCGGTGCTGTAACCATGGTGCTACAGGCGAGCCTAAGGCAATTATATTCATTAGGTGAAGCCCCACACAAAGACCTCAGGGGCAGGAGGGGGTGAAAGGCAGAGAGATCCATCCTGAGCTTGACTCAGCACCACTATTCTGCCAAAGGCTAGGATACCAGTCACCTCCTGCCTCCTCCCCCATCCTGCTGCAGAGCACAGGGGTGGCCCCGGCTCCCCATTTTATCAAGGGAGAATTCTTAGAGGACCCTTGAGTAACCTCAGCCCTGGCTCTCAGGAAGACACGGCTGGCTGGTTTAGAGTTACCGGTGACACCTCACACAGCCATTTGTCTGCTGTGTCCCCCAGCAACTGGCCTTTCTTTTGAAATAGGGGAAAGAAACCTACCCACTTCCTCCATCTCCTACCACAGAAGGCCTGAGGCTGCCAGGCAAGTTTGCCAACTATCTCCTGGGTTATTCCTCATAGGAGCGGAGGCTCCTCCAGGGAGCCCAGGAGAGATGCAATAATACTATGAACTTTAACAGCGAACTGCCTGGAATGGCGTCTGAGAGGGGAGCCTAGGGATGCCCAGCAGTGGGAGGGGATGTGGGCGATGGCTCCACACCCTGTGGTCCCAGTATAAGCAAGATGTGGTAGGGGCTCAGTTCCCAGAGTCCAGGGGATGCAGAATTACAGTGCCTTTGGTTCTGTCTTTCTTCCTTCACCCCTGCCTCTGCCCACGCCCCAGACTAAGCCCGCCAGGAACCAGGACAGTTCCAGAAGATTACCAAACCTGGCCCCAGCCAGCAACTATGTGGAGTCCCTGCGGTGCCCGTGTGTATGCACAGTCTTAGGTACACACACCCAGCCCTCTGCATATCAGGAAGTGTTAAACTAAAAGCAGACGGCAGCTAGGAGCAGAGCTGTGGGAATGAGGGGGAGCAGGAGGGGACAGGGAGGAAGCAGTTTTGTTCTCCCCTGAGCCGGCCCCTTTGTCAGACCACCCTGAAGAGCCCAGGGTTTTAGCTCCCTGGTAGCTGAGAGGGGAGGTGTGGAGCTCAGCTCAGGAGAGGAGGGAGGGTGTGATTGCTCAGCTTTATCATCTGGGGTTGGCTGGCTGTGGAGGGTCCTGCCCCTCTTCCTGAGCCCTGCAGCCACAGCCTGGCCTCCCAAGTAGTCCCTCTGTCCCTCCAGCGTGGGCTCCAGAACTCCAGGAAGAACCAAGCAGGGGCCCCCAGATGAATAAGCTGTGGGGAAAGGCCGGACCCTCCACACTCAGCAAGGTGTGGGGGCTCAGCCTGCCTCATTTAAAAAAAAAAAAAAAACAACTGTTAGAAAAGCCAGGCAGGGCTTGGTGCTCAGTGATTAGGGCGCTGGCCACATACACAGGGCTGGTAGGTTTGAACCCAGCCCGGGCCTGCCAAACAACAATAACAACTACAACATTACAATAGCAGGGCATTGTGGCGGGCGCCTGTAGTCCCAGCTACTTGGAAGGCTGAGGCAAGAGAATGGCTAAAGCCCAAGAGTTAGAGGTTGCTGTGAGCTAATACACCACGGCACTCTACCCAGGGTGACATAAGGAGACTCTGTTTCAAAAAAGAAAAAGAAAAAGAAAAACAAGGCAGGTTAGAAAGGCAAGGCAGGGAGGCTCAGTCTCGGCCCACTGCCAGCAGGTTGGGATCTAAGAATTTCGTGTCTGATGAGGACGGGCGCCACCCCCTCCTTCAGGGAAAGGGTGTGTTGACAGAAACAAATAAGCCCTAACCTGTCTTCTCTCCCAGCCCAAGAGAATAACAGCATCAACCAACCTTAGGCTTTGTTCTCAGCACTTCCTATCCAAATTCATTTCATCTTCACAATGATCTCACAAAGAGAACAGTATTTGTATACCCAGTTTGCAGATGGGAAAAAGAAGGCACAAAGAAAGGCTCATTTGCCTGCTAAAGGTCTAGAGCCAGTAAGCAGTCAAGCAGGGATTTATCACCAGGCGGTCTGGCTCCTTTGCTAGAATGCCTTTCAAATATGCACCCTGTTAGAAATGGCAACCGTGCTCCCTTTTGGGGACAGCAATTCCGTTTGTAAGGTATATTTCACATCTGACCTTCTCAACCATGAAGAAAGAGAGAAAAGGTATGATAGTGTTCTCATCTCAGGTGAGAAAACTGAGGCTCAAGGAATTTATGCAGAGCTTGACCAAAGCCAGTAACCTGTATAAGAAATAAGGAGGGCCAGCAATTACAAGCATGTATGTACACACATATATACAACAAACCAAAAGCTTCATGCAATAGGACCCTGACTATGTGTGACATGCTATTTTGTCCTTCATGTGTCTTAAGATGCTGGTTTAACCCATTTTACTGATTTCACAACCAACTGTACTGATTTCATAACCCACCAATGGGCTGAGAAGCACATTTTGAGAAGCAGGGCAACTGCCTACCACTAATGGCAGAGTCGGGTCTTACCCGAGCTAGGGCCCCAGACCAGAATCCTTATCTACCTGCTCCACTGTCCCTCACTTCAAAAACATAACTGTGCACACTGATAAACTCCTGGTGAGAACTAATGCAAACTGGGCCCAGTGTGTTGCAAATTTACCTTCATATTTCAGTAGGCATTCCTTGGGTAATAAATACCAGGTCTCCTGGGACACAGAGAGACACCATCTCATGTCATAGCAAGTACAAAACCGCGTGTCTTATAATTCTTGTGAGAAGGAGTTTCTACTGATCCACACTTATATTTCTTATCCCCTTTTTTCTGATGATTATCTTATGTCTCAGACAGCAAAACACCCAGAGGAAAACACTTGATGTAGCACAATCACTCTGCATAATATCCAGACGCAGCTAATAAGCACTTTCTTCAAAGACAAAAACATCTTCTATCTGTACAGGACTTTTATCTTTGGAAAACATTTTAATATTCCCCTCCCAATCTGATGCTCACAACAATGACTCCAGTTTAGAACAGAGATTGAGGCATCTTGATGTGGTGCTGAGACTGGTCTAATGCCTCAGAGCTATGGCGTTTCTCAAAACAACACAGCCTCCTCTCTCCTGTTTTCTGACACAGGGATTCAGGATGGTGCTAATGGTTCACTGCCCCAGAAAGGAAGAAGGACTCAGACCAAGGATGACAAGGATGACTGACTGGCAGAGACTTCCCAGAGCACATGGGGAAGGTGGGGGTTGCAGCTTGGAGGCCTCACCTGGACAGAGGGCCATGATCCATCAGCAATGCCCACCAAGGTCATGGGTGATGGGTGTACCCTCCATTCCTGCCCTGGCTGTGCTGCTGCTTCTGCCTTCTCTAGAGCAGGGTAATGAAGAGATGGAGCTGAGAGGCACAGGCCCTTCCTGGCAGACCCTGGCTGCCCAACAACCAGCTATAAGCAGAGCAGTCAGACTATCCACAGGGAAGGACTGGTGCAGGTCCCCTTCCTGTCCAACTCCTACAGCAGTTCCAGAGTGTGACATTGTCCATCAGAGAGACCAAAAGACCCCAGTGCATATACTATACTCACCAGCAACAAGGCTTCCAGCTGGTTAATGTAGATCTCTTCGCTGGCCAGGAACCCCGAGAGAACCAGCTTCCTCATCTCCAGGCCTTTCCCTGCGTCCACCTATACCAACACAAAACAAAAGCCAATGGCTCATTAGAAAGGAGACCAAAATCCTCAGTGGCCTGTTTTCTTGCCTGTTTTTTCTTCTTTTAACTAACACTTTCATAGGGAATAAAAGCCAGACAGTATTATAGAAAATTTGGGATATACAGAAATATAAAAGGGAAAACAATCACTCATATTTCTACTACTAATATCTTACTTTGTTTCCCTCTCAACTTTTTCTCCACATTTCCTCATTTTATAACCATCCATCAACCAAGCCAACCTTACAATGGTGAGCAAGGGACCCACCCTGTGTCTACTAGGCAGTTTAGTGGGGGGTGAGGGGACAAGGATATTCAGGAGAGAAAATCAGAGTCATGAATGAGGCTGGGCGTGGAAGGGCACCTCAGGGGCCCAAATCTACATCTGGGGCACAGACGGGGCTCCCAGCAGAAGTGATGTATAAACTGAGAGAAATGAGAACAGAGAGAATGGAATGGAAGTGGGTGTGGGAGCAGTCTTGCAGGCTTCTAGCTGCACCTTGCCTTCCTGCCCCGGGGCTCAATCACACAGCAGAAGATACAGGCTGTGGGTCCCTCAAACCTAGCCCTGCGCCCTGCACCCTGCCCCTACCCCCAGCGCTTCCTGATCACAGGTGTAAGGCACAGACCCAAACTAGGCCCCTCCTCCCTCCACAACTACTACCTCTATAGTGGAGATCATCCCCTAGTTAGTTACTCCTGGATGCCTGTTGACTAGCACAGTGCCTGGCACAGAGTGGGTACCCAAAATACTTTCTGTAGTGAAAAGACATACACAGAAATCTGATCCCTAGGAGTCACTCCTGGCCCCTCATTCCTTCTCTCTCCCAACCCTCTGCCACATTAGCCCCCAAGCCTTTCCAATTTCCTTGCTAATCTCTTCCACCTCTGATTCCACCCCTCCCCTCTGCTGCAGTTCTCCTAACTGACCTCTACCTCCTTCTCTCTCTCCTCCTCCCTATCCACACACCAGAGCTGGATCAATCTTCAGATAATGTACCTTTCCTCATGTTTTCAAGGACTAATGTTAATAGTGCAAAATGAAATTATTTGGAGATTCGATTAGGTTATTCGTTCATTCATTTATCCATTCAACAGATATTTACTGAATGCCCACCAGGCCCTGTAGATACAACGGGAAACAACAAGCAGACAGTAGCTCCTGCTCACATGTGCCTTAGAATCTAGTGAGACAGACAGACATTTAAGAAAATAAATATGTAGGGCCCTAAACTGTGACGTGGGGGTCCAGCATATTCTTTAAACACCAGCAGAGGCCCTAGGTCTCTCCCTATCCTTCCAGTTTCCCCCACAGCTGAGATCTATGTTTGGCCTCTGGCCTTTGATTCTTGCTATTACTGCTGCCTAAAATGCCCTTGTCTAAATTTCATTTCTCCCTAAAGGTACAGCTAAAGTCTCACCTCCTCCTCAGCTGCAGCACACCTGATGGTACACCCCTCCTCATCCCCTGCCCGTGATTTGGGGAGGCCTCTGCAGCCCCCATCACACTCCTCTTCCCTGATGCTGGCACCATGGGATACATACAACCAATGTTTTCTTGGGCTTATGATTCCTTCCACACTCTCAGCCCCTAAGTGCCCCATCCAGGTGGATACCATGTTTTACCATTAAACAAAGGGAAACATACAAGACTCAGAAAGAGGTAAAGGAATGGCCCAAGTCACACGACCAGGGAGTGGCAGAGCTGGGATTCTGCCAGTACCAGATTTTGTGCTCTTCCATTGCTCTGATGATTTCCTTACTCTCCCATTCTGTTTTCAAGCATCAGATGCTTATCTGCAATCTCAAATAGATCCCTTTTGTTTTTTTAGAGGGGAGGGGTCTTCCTATGTTGTCCAGGCTGGTCTCGAACTCCTGACCTCAAGTGATCTTCCCACCTCAGCGACCACATCTGATCCCAGAGCCTTTATGGGCATCAAATGAACACCCTTACCATAGGCTGAGAGAGACAATAAGTCCATCAGCAACCTCCTAAGCCTGAAAAGACCTGCTTTCCCCCAACTGGATGGCCTGCTCCAGAGTGTTCTCACAGGCACACATTCTTCCCACCTGGTTCCCAGGAGAGAGCCTTAACCCTTTGCCTCCCATCAGCAACCTGGTTGGCAGATCTGTGCTGAAGGCTGCTGCCCCTAAATTCTCTGAAGGGCTGATCCTACAGCAAATCTGATTAAATTTGAGATGGGGAACTTATCCTGGATTACCCTGGAGGACCCTATGTAATCACAGGGTCCATATAAGAGGGAGGCAGGAGGGTCAGAGAGAACCTGCTTTGACAACAGAAGGGGAAGCTAGCTTTGAAGACAGAGGATGAGGTCATGAGCCAAGGAATATCAGGGGCCTTTAGAAGCTGGAGAAAGCAAGGAAACGGATTCCATCCTCTGGAGTTTCCAGAAAGGACCAGTTCAGCTGATCCTATTGAGATTTGTGTAAATGAGGATAAGTTTTGAGTTGTAAGTCACTACATTTAATAATGATTTATTTCAACAGCATTTTAAAAACCCAATATAGACTCCAAGCTTTAGGAAATTTAGGTTTTTTGTTTGTTTTGAGACAGAGACTCAAGCTGTTGCCCTGGATAGATTGCCATGGCAGATTGCAAGGCACAGGCCTCCAAATCAGGCTCAAGCTATCCTTTTGCCTCAGTTTTTCTATTTTTAGTAGAGATGGGGTCTTGCTTTTTGCTCAGGCTGGTCTCAAACTCATAAGCTCAAGCAATCACCTACCTCAACCTCCCAGAGTGCTAGGATTATAGGTGTGAGCCACCGTGCCTGCCCAGGGAAGGATAATAGTTATTTATCAGTGACTTCACAAGTACCAGGAACTAAGTAAGGGCTTCTCATGGGTCAACTCACTGAAATCTCACAATCTGGTGGGTGTTGTCATTACCCCCTGAGGCGCAAAGGGTAGCAGCTGCCACCTGTCTGGAGTACAGCCTGCCTCTAGTATAACCTTGAGGAACAAGATCAGAGTTTGGAGCATGGCCCCCAGTCCTAGCTCCAGGTTAAACCCTAGGTGGCCTCCTTGTTGCCGCCCAGGCCTGACAAATGGGAACTCATATCCCACATTGTTATGTTTCGCTACTGTGCCCCACTCCTCAACTGTCCCCAACCAACCAAGGAGTTGCCTGAGGGCTTGGCAAAGGAAGTCACTTAGTGGCATACAGTGAAATTGACTGTAGAGGTGGTTGGACCAGGATGGAGTGAAGAACCAGTGATTTGCAGGCCCAGCCACAAACCAACCCTCATCCACCTGGGCATGAGCACAGACCCCTGGGCCTTAGAGCAGCCCATTTCAGCCCGCCTCTCCAGAATTCCATCGCATAATCTAAACTTGAAGGACTGGGTTTTGAAAAGACAGTTCAGGCAGACTCACCCCTCCCCCTTCAAAAGGTAATAGAGTTACCATGTTCACTCTGAAATTCTGGCTGGAATTGGAAGTGAAGGTGCTGGAGAGCTTAAGGATGTAGAATTAAATTTTGTTCATTTTACTAACAGAAGGTCTGTTGCTCAGTTACCACCAAAGACTTCTTCCATCTCTGCTTTGCTTTCCTCAGACCCCATATTCCTGGGTGAGAACTGTCTGGAAATGCACAATTGTTTCAATCCTTGCGGGCCTATTCTTGTCTCAGAAAATACCAGGGTTCCACATTCATTCATTCACTCCCTACCATGTATCATTGTATTGCTGGCAGGTAATACAATGGTGGAGATGGTCCCCGCCTCCAAGGAGCTCTCCTGCCCAGAATCCCTAGGTGAGTTCTTTACAGAGTTTGGGGCCCCCACACTGCCTGCCAGTCCCCAGCACTGGGAAGCTGTCTGTCCCTTTTGCCTCCCCAGCAGAACTTAGGAAATGCAGCTCTGCTGGGCTCATTCGTTCGTCCTCAGCATTTTATCATTCTGCCAGGCTGAAAGTTGTCAGCTTGAAGCTGCCAAATCAAAGATGTCAAGTCACTCTGGTAGGGGCAGTAGCTATAGATAAGGCTTAACCAGCTCCAGCCGGGTCTTCCAGAGAGTTCAGAGGCTAAATAAAGCCTCTAAAGATTTGGTTCTAAACCAAGCCAAGACAAAATCTCTCTAGGAGCCCTGATCTCTTCCAAGACAACAGTGAGGACTGGCCTCTGGCTTGATCTCCTCCAAGACAACAGGCAGGGCTGGCTCTTTGGCTGCGATTCAAAGCTATAGGAAAGCAGCAAGAGGCAAGACTTTTTGAAACAACAGAATTTGGCCCCTGGGCCATAATGGTTTGCAAGGAGCACCCAGCAGGATCTGCTCAGAATAGAGGCCACAGGGCCTGCGGGCTGTAGACATGCCTAGGGGCTTACACCCACACCAAGCATCAGCCTCAGACAGCTGCCTCAGCTGAGCTGAGGCAGTGCAGGGATATGCAGAGATTTTCTCCTCTTCCTAGCATGAGGCACTATCAGCTATGGCCTCAGCAGAATTCAAAGCAGAGAGGACAAGAACAACTGCAGGGGGACCAAGACCAAATTCCAGCTGCACCACTCTCCTGACGTGTCAATCCCTATATTCCAGGCTCTCTGCTGCTGTCTAAAGTTTTAGGCAGGCCCCACTACATCCAGGCAGTCTTTTGAAACTTCAGTTATTCATATCCTACCTTGATGATTTTGCCATGCCCACATACTTTTTTTTAAAAGTACAAACTTTTTTTAAAGTACAAAGTTTTTAAAGTATAAAGTTCACTTTGTCACCCTTGGTAGAGTACCATGGCATCATAGCTCACAGTAGCCTCAAAATCTTCGGTTCTCTTGCTTTAGCCTTCCAAGTAGCTGGGACTACAGGCACCTGCTACAATGCCTGGCTATTTTTTTTATTTGTTTAGCAGATCTGGGCTGGGTTCAAACCCACCAACCCCAGAGCATGTGGCCAACGCCCTAACCACTGAACTATAGGCTCCCCCACATACCTTTTTTTTGGAGACAGAGTCTCACTTTGTTACCCCAGATTACAGTGCCGCGGTATCACAGCTCACAGCAACCTCAGACTCCTGTGCTCAAGTTATCCTCTTGCCTCAGCCTTCTG
Source organism: Galago senegalensis (assembly GCA_963575145.1). Lineage (NCBI taxonomy): Eukaryota > Metazoa > Chordata > Mammalia > Primates > Galagidae > Galago > Galago senegalensis. The sequence goes on along the minus strand of CAUYTI010096470.1, from coordinate 12,744 downwards.
AGTAGCTGGGATTACAGGTGCCCACCACCACACCCAGCTAGGTTTTCTATTTTTAGTAGAGATAGGGTCACTGGTATTCAGGCTGGTCTCAAACTCCTGAGCTCAAACAATCCACCCATTTCAGCCTCAGAGTGCTAGGATTATAGGCATGAGCACTATGCCCTGTCATACTCACACACTATTATTTACTTAATATTATTCCTTATAAGTGGCTTTTTAAAAAGTACAGTCTTATCTGAAACATTATACTTATAATCAAAGGAAAGATCTACAAGTCATATTATTTCTAATGTACATTAAAATATATACTTAACTATTAAAGTACAAAATAAATATCCAGGTGTCATCTGAAATCATCTCTTAAATCACCCCATATATGGCCCACACTTCAGAGAACACCCAAATAAGGGACCCAGGTATGGCCTTTGCTGTGTGTGAAAGAGGCAGAAGAGACCAGAGCAGGTAAAATAGAAACACTTAAATTTCAGAGGATCTATTCAAAATTGGCACAGAATTATACCTGAAGGGTTAATCTGCATTACAAAAGGGTTTTTATTCCTGACAAATGAGTTCCTTTAAATAGCAGCTGCTACAAGGCCCTCATCAGCCCTACATACCTTTAAATAGAACTGTATAAAGGATTTTTGCAAAGCACACACCATTTTACAGATGGGAGGTGATGTTGCTATCAGAACCCACATTATTAGTTAACTCCTCAAAGGAAGTCTGGGTTTAGAGATTCAGTAAACTCCAGCTTCAGCTTTGGAGAAAACCTCTGCTGACTTCACATCTATCCCCCTGGAAGATAAATCATCTTGGAAATTATACTAAAAACAGGATTGATTTATAGGACTGGCATTTGAGCATATGCTCCAAACACAACTACTATTTAAGGTAAGTGCCCCTGAAGTAAAGTAATAGCAAGGAAGAATTGCCTTGGATTCCTACCAGCTGCCAGGAAGGAGCATGCCAAGTCCACTGGCAGCCCAGGACAAGCATGCACCGTCCAGAAATGCCCCTTGGCCATGCACATGTGTACACTCATACGCACATGTGTACTCACATTCCCAGTCTAGCCCTGATTTGGACTAGAAGTAGTCTCTCCTTCTCTGAATTTGGTACCTTTTTTATCAGAACTCTTCTCATGGCCCTGATGACTTTTGCACTGTTTTCTTATTGCCTGGGTACCTGCCTCCTTGCTCTGAACTTGTGAGGTAAGAACCATGCCTTGTTCAATCCATCTTCTCCATAGTGCCAGGGTTTGAATAGTGCATCCTTTGAATAGAACACAGCCTGGCGGGTTTGTTAATGAAGAATCAACGAGCTGTAGCCACTTTGCTCATCTTCTCCCTCTGAGGCAGAGTCTGGTAGAGGAGGGTATTCTAGAGCTGTGGTCTCCAACCTTTGGGCTATGGCCTAGAACTTGCCTGCACAATGTCACCACCTGAGCTTTACCTCCTGTCATCCCCCCACTCTCCATCTGTGGAAAACTATCTTCCATGAAACAGGTCTTTGGTGCCAAAAACATTGGAGATTGCTGTTCTAGAAGTGTTCAGGAGCCTGGGGAGCCTGGAATTCCCCAACGCTTAGGCAAGGTCCCTTTCCCCCATGCTGGAGACAAGTTCAGGAACACTACAGCAGCAAAGGAGAGGGAAAGACACCATCCAGATGCTTGTGGGGACCTGGGAGGAGTGGCATTTTTAGGTGTGATGTGTGTCCAGGCCCCCTTGGCATCCATGGGCCACTTCCTTAGAGCACCTCTGAGGTGGAACAAGGCCAAGGACTTGATACACCCATCATAGGCTCCAAAGGGCCTCACTCATTCTGCAAATTCTCACTGGCACCAGCCACACACCAAGCACCATGTGGAGTTCAGCACTATATACAATGTGGCCCTTGCCCTCAAGGAGAATAGGACATCATTGAAAAGACAGATGACTAGAGGTCCAAGCAGAATGAAATATGGGATAAGACTGAGGCATAAGCTAGAGTCCAGAGAAATGGTGGGCCCCTGAGGCAGCCTATGAGTGGACCCACATGTGTGCTGGGGAGGGCTTCTCAGAGAAGGCCCATTAGGAATGCCACATACCACCCATCCAAAACATTGCTTAGCTCCCAGTCAGTGCTCTGGGTTCATGAGCAGACTTGCTCTCATTCTGTTCCTAAAGGAAGGCTGGTCAAACCTAAGTGCAAGAGGCCTTCATGGGCCCACTGAGAGATGTGACTTACCCCAAAGCGCTCCAAGCCGGCACCAGATCAGAGAACAAGGTGGGGGGCCAGCACTGCCAGCCTCCAGTTACAGCGCCTCTCCACTCCTCACCCAGGCCTGCGGCCACTGCTCCACCCAGATCGGAGCATCAGCCATCTACCACAGGTCTGCAGTCTATTTTTACCTCTACTAGCTCCTCCTCAGAGCCACACTGTAGTGTGGGCGGGGCTGTGATCCCATCTTCCAGGAGGAATGGAGGCCCAGAGAGGCTCAGGGACAGTCTCCTGTCCCCAGCAATGCTCTGTGTGTCACTAAGGCCCACAGATGGGCACTCTCTGTTAGGCAGCCTAGCTTGGCAGTCTCCAAAATTGCCGTTATCCATCTGTCCTCACTGGTCCTCCCTTTTAGCCACAGAACAGAGAAGAGCTGACCAAAAGGCTAAGGTTAAAGCTCTTAAAGGTGGTCTAGGAGAGAGAAAGGAAGAACTGTGTGGTGTGCCATGCTAGACTCAGGCAGAACTCCCCAAGGAGGGAGAGCCCTGCCCCTGGAGAGGAGGCAGAGAGAAGGCAAGGAGATTAATGCATCCACTCCCCTCCTGTTCTACTTTGAGGCAACCTCTCTGGCAGGGCAAGAGCACTGGTGCAGAGAATGCTCTCAGCTCCAGAGTGAGGGGGCTGGGGTCTAGCAGATGCTTCCTGCCTATGCCCACCTTGGCCACCCAGCTGATGCCTGCCTCAAAGCCAGCTGTTACCTTCCCCTCCTTCAGCTGATGCAATTCTTTCCCTTCAATAAAGCTCAGTGACCTCTGACTCTCAACTTTTCTAATGCTCTCAGCCCCCATACACCAAGTCGCTAGTCTCCTAAGCTAGGAAGAAGGTGGCACCTTCATGAGTGCCCTTATATGGTTGTCATGGAAACAATGACTTATTGCCCACCAATTTCAAGTCAGCCAGCTCCTCTAAGGGCAGCAGGCTCATACCACTGACATGCCCACCAGGTGACTCATGTCACTGTCAGAGAAAGCCCTCAGCACAGCTGGCCTGGGGAAGGACGACAGCCACTCCCCCTGAGGACAACTGGTCCAGGGGAGGCAGGCACTGCCCCTCTCCCCTAGGAACAGCTGCTGGTGGGCACATCCCCTAGCATCCCTTCGCAGGCACGCGCCAGCCCTGCTGACTGAGTGCGGTGCTTCTCCTCGCCCATGAGGTCTGTGCACAAATCAGCCATTTCTGCCCGCACCCTGCTTCAGCAGTGAGCTGCCAGCCCTGCCCCCTCCCCGACAAGCATCCAGGGCGTGTCACAGTTCCCACCTTCACAGCCACCAAGAAGGGGGACCCTGAGCCGGGGCTGGTCGGAGTTCCCAGCTCACACTCCTCCAGGAGAAACACATCTTCATCCTCCAGAACCTTGTCCAAAAAGCCTATTGCCTCCTCTTCCTCTTCCATGGCAGCCGGAGCCCGCGGAGGGCAAACAGGAAGCAGGGTCCACGCAGCAGCAGCAGCAGCAACAGCAGCCGCCGCCGCGCCGCCCGGGAGGCAGGCAGGCAGGCAGGCGGGGAGGGGACGAGCGCGCAGGGCAGGCCTACACCAGCACGCTGGCCTCCCCGGAGTCTGTCCTGGCACCTGGCCACGGGCTCCCGATGAAAGGCTCCATTATGAACCTTTTCCTGCTGCCGCTTTCCAGCCCTCCTGCGCGCGGGCCGCGGTCCCGCCTCCCGCGTCCCCACCCCGAGAAAGGGGAAGCGAGGCCTCCGGGCAGCCCCTGCCGGCCGACCGGCCGCCTCTCGCGGAGAGTTCGGCCGCCGCAGCAGCGATGTCACCGAAGCGAACGCGCGGCCGGCGGCACAGCAGCCAGCGCCTTCCACGGCCCTCCTGGGTGCGCGCGGGTCGGTGGGGCGCAGGCGGGGAGCCCCGCGGCCGCCGCCCTGTCCCCAGCTCGGGACTCCCCAGGCCGCCTGCTCCCCGGGCTGGAGCCCGGCGCCCGGCCGCCGCGTCCCCGGCCCCACAGAGCCCGCCCTTTCTGGACTCCGAGGTTCGCGTTTGCTCTTAATACACAGGAAATGCACGTCTTGACTTGCGAGGTGGAGCCGTTCGTTCCCTTTCTGTGGTCACCGGGCAAGCGGCTGGCGGAGGCTTCTGGAGCGGAGGAGGGAGGCCGCAGACGGGCCAGGCGGGCGCAGGGGGAGGTCTGCTTCCCAGAGACAGGCTTTATTTACAACTCCGCGAGCGAGCGGGCGACCGGGCAGGGGACAGATGAGCAGCTTCCCCGCGCAGCCGCCCCCAGAGTCTCCGTGGAAGCCTCACAAGCCCGCGCCCCTTTCGCACCTGGGCCTCAGGCTCCAACACCTTTGCGGAGGTGCCGCCCGGGCCTGGTGAGAAACCACAGTTGTCATCCCCGCTACGGCAGAGTGGACAAAGCTTCTAAAAAAGAGTGGCCCGGCCCTGCCTCGCCCAGCAGGCGCACAGTGCCAGCCGGGGTCCTGAGCACGTGCAGCCGGCACCGCGGCCAGAGGACCCACATCCCCGCTCCCAGATGCTGCTGAGACTAGCAGTAACACCCCCTTGGAGTAGTGTCCTCTCAGGAGAGTCAGCCCCACAAAAGGAGGCCACACAGGACCCAGGACAGGTAACACCGGAAGCCTGCCCTGCATTCAGCCTGCGTTCCACGATCACAGAACCTAAATTTCTCCCGACAGTGAAGCTCAATTCCCGCTCCCTAGTCCTGACTCCTCAGGTGCACCACGCCCACTTTCATGGGGGAGGAGTCTAGGGGCAGCACCTGGGGGGAAAGCTCTTTCACAACACAACATCCTGGGCAAAGGTTGCAAACGCACACCCACATGAGCCACAGGAGCGCAGGTGTTGTAAACCAGTCAAGTGAGCCCAGGTAGGGACTGGGCGAACTCAAGACACCAGCGCTTGGCTCCGGCTGAAGGCTGCCAAAGGTAAGGCGGGCTCATGGTGGCCTCATCTCTGATTGCTCAAGAGAAGCTAGAATCTGGATTCTTACGTGACATGTCCTGATTTTATTTATTTATTTTTCTTTTTGAGACAGAGTCTCATTCTGTCGACCTAAGTGAGTAAAATGCCATGTCATCGTCATAGCTCACAGCAACCTCAAACTCTTGGGTTCAAGCAATCCTCCTGCCTCAGCCTCCTGAATAGCTGGGACTTATAGGCACACAATGCAATGCCCAGCTAGTTTTTCTATTTTTAGTAGAGATGAGTCTCACTCAGGCTGGTCTCCAACTCCTGAGCTCAAGTAATTCACCTGCCTTGGCCTCCGAGAGTACTAGGATTATAGACATGAGCCACTATGCCCAGCCTGAAATCTCCTAATTTAAAAATGGCAGGGCGGTGCCTGTGGCTCAGTGAGTAGGGTGGCGGGTTTGAACCTGGCCCTGGCCAAACTGCAACAAAAAAAATAGCCAGGCGTTGTGGCAGGTGCCTATAGTCCCAGCTACTCAGAGGCTGAGGCAAGAAAATCACCTAAGCCCAAGAGTTGGAAGTTGCTGTGAGCTGCAATGCCACAGCACTCTACCAGGGGTGACAAAGTGAGACAGAGTCTCACTCACTCTGAAAAAAAAAATGAAAAATATGCAGTCTAAATGAACTGCATCTGTGCCCTGAATTAGGCACACAGAGCAGAGGGCTGCCTTTCTTCTCGCAGCTGGTTGATTCTTTGGGAAGGTTTGGAGGAGTGTGTGTGTGTGTGTGTGTGTGTGTGTGATGGGAATTCCCAGAATGTCCCCTCCGTCCCACTTCCTCCTTGGACCTGACATCTTGGAATCTAAGTAAGCTTCACACACAACCAACCCACTACTTAAGTACCACCAACCAGGTAATGCAGTGTCCAGGGCTGTCCATCCTTGCCTCGTGTATCTAGGAACAGCCTCGTATGCACATATTGCATGTCCTGTAAGGTGACAACTGTATGGCCACAGGCTAAAGAGTCAAACTGTAAGAACTATTTCCAAAGAAAGGACAACAGAGCACCATCCTGGGCCCACATCGTGCCAATCCCTCTCTGCTCCATTAGGCACCGCAGCTGAGAACAGGGCCCTCTGCTGAGCCTCGAAGCTGGGTGGAGGACTGAGGAGGAGAGAGGAGGAAAAGAAAAAGAATGGACATGGTTTCTTTTTTTTTTTTTTCCAGAGACAGAGTCTCACTTTGTCGCCCTTGGTAGAGTGCCGTGGTATCATAGCTCACAGCAACCTCTAGCTCTCAGGCTTAGGTGATTCTCTTGCCTCAGCCTCCCGAGTAGTTGGGACTATAGGCACCTGCCACAACACCTGACTTTTTTTTTTTGTTGCAGTTTGGCTGGGGCCGGGTTTGAAACCCACCACCCTCGGTATCTGGGGCCGGCACCCTACTCACTGAGCCACAGGTGCCCCCCAGACATGGTTTCTTATCTCTATGCCACCCCCAAATTCCATGGAAGCTCCTGCCATTCTTTTAGCAGCAGAGAACCTGCCCTCACTGAAGACAGGCTCCATCCTGCTACCAAAGCTGGTGCCTAGGGCTAAAAGCCTTTGGTCAGGGAACTATCCCAACAGGGTTTAGCAGAGGCACCCCACCCACCCCCCTTCCTCCATTCCCTGGTTTTCCCCTGTCCCTGCCCTGGCTGGGTTATAAATAGCCCAGGCACATCTGAAGGGCCCTTTCAGCCACAATTCCTCATTTGGTTTGGGCGGGCGAGGCTGTTCCCAGGGCTTGGGAACAACGGGGCCTGGCATTCCCTAGGGCACAAGTGTGCCAGCTCAGGGCCCTATGCCACAGGTTCTTCTGTCTCCCGCCCTGTGGGCTCCAAGTACATGGCATGGGCTGGCTACATGGATCAGACAAGCAGGCAGCATGAAAGAAGGGCCTAAAACCCCAGGAACCCCTCCTGTACCCTTTCCCCACCCAAGACAATACAAGGTGCCCTTAGAAGTCTCCTAGAGTATCCCCATCTCCATTTCCTACATCCTTAACCAGCATGGTAAGATTGATAACCACTCCTTCCCTAAAACCCTAAATCTCACACAAGCTTCCCCCTGAATATCCAAGGCAACTCTACCCCCCTCCACCCTGGTTGGGTGGAAATTCCAGTGAGTAACTAGAATGCCTCCTCCATTGGACACACAGACTCCACTCTGGCCCTTGGTCCTCCCCCTGAAGGGGAAGTGACTCACAAGTCCCATGGTGCCACCCCCTTCCCTTACAAATGCCCTGAGCCAGCCCTGGACCTGAGTTTCAACCCAGTGTCTTCCACATTGCCTGCTCTAAGTCACCCCAAATTGCCTTATTCCAAAGCTAGATTCCTCCTCCTCCCACCCTCTAGCCCCCTGACTTCTGGATTTCCTCAAAGCTCTCAGCTCCCCAAGACTATATTGCAAGGGCTACTGCTGACCGGTCTTAGGTTTAGGCTTGCCCTTCTTTTTCTCCTGCCTCTTATAAATGTGGAGTCACCCACTGGGGCCCCAGGCCTCAGCCCCCTGTTCTATCCTTGGAGAATTCATCCCTTCTTAATTCCAGGCCAATGGCAACCCATCACCATCTCCAGCCCTGGCATCTTACCAGTTTGGTGCGAGGTCTGACACCTGCACCATCAGCTGGATGTCCTCACTGGGAAATCCCACATCAGCCTCTCAACACCAAACCAAAAAACCCTTCCTCCTCCTTAAGCCAGCTTCCCCTTCTGGCTTCTCCACTTCTGTTAGTGGGGCCACCATCTTCCTTCCTTCAGGCCCTACATCCCTTTTACTAAGTCCATTGGTTCTTCCATCTTTTCCAAAGCCACGACAACCTCAACCAAGGTTTGCAGCTTCTTACACCTATACCACCACAAGAATATTCCACTTTGACTCCTCATCTTGTCTGTCCATCTGTTCATTCATTCACTCATGCCCAGAGCAGGCCTGGCATGACAAGCACACAAATTTATGAGACAGGGCCCTTGACACTGGCATGCTCTCAATCTTTTGGGGATGAAGTATGTACGAACAAATGAGGCAGTGTTTTCATTTATCAGCCACAGTGGGAACACAGGACAAAGGCACTAAGTCTGCCTGAGAGGCAGAGCTTCAGAGAAGAGTGGCTTCTGAGCAGCTTCTAGAAATAAGGAAGGGTTTCCAAGCAAAAGGAAGAATGCCTAAAAGGAAAAGGATAGAGAACAGAAGAGAAAGGGGGCAGAGATGAACTTGGAGCAGTGGCCTGGGACAACACCGGGAGGAGAAAGAACATGAATTCCCCTATGGGCAATGAATGGGCACCCACTGAGATTTCTGACACCCAGCAAGTCCACGTGTCAAAGTCTCCAGGGGGTTACTTCCCACAAATGGCTTTCTCCTACCCTCATCCTTCACCGCCTTCATCCCTTACCCACTAAGTCAGCAAGGATTTAATAATTGCCTACTGTGCATCAGGCACTTTGCTAGCATTCAAAATGGAGTCGCAAACAGGGGACAGGATGCCTACTTTCATGGAGCTGATGGACTTAGGGGCCATGCCAAGGGAGTGGCAGGTGGCAGTGCCAGGGGAAGGGAGCAATCTTAGAACTATGCAGTTGAGGTACAACTCTTTTGAAAGGATAACATGGAAATAACTATTGTGATTTTAAATGTTCACACCCTCTGACTCAGCAATTCCACTCTAGGGGAATGTCTTTGAAACAAACATTTCCACAAGGGTACAAAGATATAGGTACAAAAATGTTCACTGCAGTGATATTTATAGCAGTGAAAAGATTGGAAACAGTCCATGTATCTATGCAAAGGCATTAGTTAATTGGTTTATGGTACCTCCATACAATGAAATACTTACACAGTCATGAAGAAGAATGTGGTAGAGCTTTAATCTCTCATATGCAAGATGTTCAAGACTTTTTTTTTTTTTTGAGACAGAGTCCCACTATGTCACCCTGGGTAGAGTGCTGTGGCATCACAGCTCACAGCAACCTCTAACTCTTGGGCTTAAGCAATTCTCTTGCCTCAGCCTCTCAAGTACCTGGGACTACAGGTGTCCGCCACAATGCCCATCTATTTTTTGTTGTAGTTGTCATTGTTGTTTAGCAGGCCCAGACCAGGTTCAAACCTGCCAGCCCCAGTGTATGTGGCCAGCACCCTAACCACTGAGCTACCAGTGCCAAGCCAGTCTAAGACTTATTAAGCAAAATAACAAAAGTAGGCCAGGTGTGGTGGCTTTTGCCTATAATACTAGCAATTTGGGCGACCAAGGTGGGAGGAATGCTTGAGATCAGGAGTTTGAGACCAGGCTGACCAAGAGCGAGACCTGGTCTTTACTAAAGATGGAAAAATTAGCTGGGTGTATAGTCCCCACTACTCAGGAGACTGAGGCAGGAGGATCAATTGAGCCCAGGAGTTTGAGGCAACAGTGAACTATGACGATGCCACTGCACTCTAGCCTAGGAAACAGAGCAAGACCCTGTCCAAAAAACAAACAAAACCCAACTCACACACAGAACAAAAAAACAGGAGCAAATTATATAACAGTGACAATAATATCCCATTAAAAATACATATGTATATGGAGGTGCCCGTAGTTCAGTCAGTAAGGCGTCGGCCACATACACCGAGGCTGGCAGGTTTGAACCCAGCCCAGGCCAGCTAAAACAACAATGACAACTGCAACAACAACAACAAAAATAGCCAGGCATTGTGGCAAGTGTCTGTAGCCCTAGCTACTTGGGAGGCTGAGGCAAGAGAATCGTTTAAACCCGAGAGTTTAAGGTTGCTGTGAGTTGTGACACCACGGCACTCTACCCAGGGCAACAACTTGAGACTGTCTCAAAAAAATAAAAATAAAAAAGATATATATATGTATAGCTTATACATGGAAGAAATAGAGAATCAAATAACCAACTCTTAGCAGAGGTTCTCTCTGCAGGATGCAAGTTGAAGGGACTTTCCCTTTCTACATGACATATTTCTGCACAGTTAGATTATTAGTGATCCAATAGGGGAAAGTAAATGCTATGACTGGGAACATAGACTGAGCTCTGAGGGCACAAGCAACAAAGTCACAGGAGTCTCTCTGGAGGGCGTGACAATAAAACTCACACCTAAACATGAATAGGGGTTAGTCATGGTGGTGAGGCTGGGAGAGTGACAGGAAAGACTGTGTGAGGCACAATGAAATGCCTTCAATCTGGCTGGAGGGCAGCGAGCATGCATGCATTCATTCAACCAATATTTACTGAGCACCTACTATGTTTCAAGCGTAAGTGTAGGCACAGGGGACTGCAATGAGCGAAAGTTTTTTTACAAACCTGACAAAACCTCTCTCCTGGAGCTCACATTCATGAGTCTGCCGAGGTAAACTGGGGATGGTCAAGCCAGGCAGGGCTCTGACAGTTATGCTAAGGGTTTAGATTTTACCAGCTAGGCAAAGGGAAGGCACTAAGGGTTTTAAGTGGGGAGTGATATGACCATTCTTTAATGCATCCCTCTGACTGACAGCAGATTACTCTTTCTGAAACACAGCTCATTCTTTGCCCAGCAGGAAGCTAAGTCAGCCCAAACAAGGGCAGTGGGGCCCTGCCTGATGACTCAACCCATCACAAGGTTGACAGTAACTTTTGAAAGGGCCAGACACATTCTCAAGAGCCAGACACATTCTCACCTCCAGCCCTTTGCTAGTTGCAGTTCCTCAGCTGGAAGCATCTTCTCCCTCCTCTCTGCTTATCCCGAGGACTCCCAACTTCCTCGGCTGAAGTTTAAGCCTCATCTCCAGATTTTACGGAGCTCAGAAGATCTTAAGCCAATGAAAAATGACTCCAAGGGGCAGGGAGAGTTGCTATAGCTGCACAGGGATCCAGATTCATCCTCTTCCCAATAACCTTGCTCCTCCCGCTGCCTTCCCTTTCTCTGTTACAGAAGTTACTCCAAAAATTGCAGAGTTCAATTCCCTAAACCAAATGTTAGGCAGGAGCTAGTACATGACACTGTTTACACAGTAAAGCAGATAAAAACAAAAATCTCCGGGATTCTGCATTTGAATCCTCTGCCTTTTGCCACTTGTATAACCTAGGCAAGTCATTTAAACTCCCTGTGCCTCAGTTCCCTCATCTACAAAATGGGGATTATTATAGCACCAACTCTAGGAAAGCTGTACGGACTAGGAAATGTAAAGAAGTGGCTGGCACATGGTAAGCCTCTGTCTGATACCAGCTTTGTGTGGGGGTGTCAGAGGTGCAGCCCTGGTCCACTCCCAGTCTCGCCTCCTACCTTGTCCAATGAACCCGATGCCCCTCCCACCCTGGACCATTCTCCTTTGCTGTTGGTGCCCCCTTAGCCCTAGGATCCCACGTCATATAACTGGCTTCAGAGGAACCATCCACTCAATCTGCACACCCTGACTAATCTTCCCCAGGAGACCCTACACCGTGCCCTGTCAGCCTCTGGGCATTTCTACTCACTAAATCTTTTCTGAATACCTACTTTTTCTCACTCAGTAAATGCCAAATGTCCCCTGGGGAGCATCCCCATCCACTAAAACTGCTGTTCTAGACTCTTATCTTTCTAGCCTTCCTCTAGACCAGTAGTTCTTGAGTGGGAGCAGTTTGCTTCCCAGGAGACATTTTTGGTTATCACAAAACCAAACCATTTTGGTTGGGGGTGCTACTGGCATCTGGAGGGTGTAGGCCAGGGATGCTGCTATACATCCTACAATGCACAGGACAAGTCCCCACAGCAGAGAAATACTTGGCCATTTCCAGAGCCCAAACCCTGCTCTAAACGTACTCTAGACCCACAGCTGACTCTGAGCAGGGCGGTGAGAGCATTTACCAATGCCAGATGCAGTGGCCCAGCACCATTCTCTCTGAGTTTTTCAGCACTTCCCTTCTTCCTAAGCCCACAAACCTCAGGTAGTGGGTCAGCGTCCAGCAAGATGGGCTTAGGGCTCTAAGGGGATTCCCTCACAGTGGGGGGAGAAATGGTGGCAGAGAGGAACTGGCCCAAGTCAAGTCTAAACCTCTTTCCCAGACTCTGGGATCTCTTCTTTATTCTTCTCTCTTCTCCTTGAACCCTCCCCCCCACCCTCCAGAGGAACCTGCACCATGCAGGGATGCTGCTGGGAGCTGAGCCACCCCTACCAGGACAAGTGCAGGGAGGGGAAGGCAGAGCAAGGGGCTCATAAAAGAATTGAGCTTCACGTCCTAGGCAAAATCCAAGTTTAAATATCACCTTGGGAACAAATGCTTTGCACAGCACCCCCTCCTTTCCAGTTGTTTACATCACATGGTCCTTGAAGCTATCATCTGGGTGGGAAGTATTTATGCCCATCTAGAGTTGAGGGGACTGAGGCTCAACAAGTTGCCCAAAGTAACCTAGCCAGAAAGAAGTAAGACAGGGATGCTAAGGCTCATGTTCTGAGAGGCAGCAGAGGGCAGTGGTTCTGAGTACACCACCACTTACTAGCTGTGGGCAGGAGGCAGTTCACATAACCTCCCTGTACCTTAGTTTCCACATCTGTAAAATGGGGCAATAATGGTGCTTACCTTGGAAAGTTGTGGTGAGAACTAAACGAGCTGAT
>CAUYTI010096469.1:0-18518 GCA_963575145.1 Galago senegalensis | reverse complement strand
AGTCACACACAGCTAGGAAGCAGACCCAAGACTTGGCAAGGATTTTGCTGGCCACTGCAGTGGGAACTCCAAGATATAGCTTGACAGCTAAACTATGTTGCTGAAGGTAAGGAGACAGTCCCCTGGGTAGGCCTGCCAGCTAGTAATAGATCCCATCTCGGCAACGTGCGTACTGCAAGGAGAGCAGACACTGTGCCCACGAGTGCCCTAAGAAGAGGGGCCCAGAGCAGAGAAACCAGGTCCCTGTGTTAAAACTTGGAGAATTAAGTGATTAGAGGGGTCAGGGCTCAAGACCCCTCCCTGAGTCCTGGGTAACTTTAAAAGTGGAGGGGACCCAAGTTGACTTCCTTGTCAATACTGGGGCCCAACATTCATTTTTGATCAAAGACAAAGCGGCCTTGGATTCCCAGAAGTCTTGGGTGCAGGGTGCCACTGGCATGAAACAGTATTCATGGACTACCCAAAGAACCGTGGACCTAGGCATGGGTCGAGTATCTAGTGTGTTCATGGTTATTCCTGACTGACCCTACCCTCTCTTGGGGAGTGACCACCTCACCAAGATAGAAGCACAGATCACTTTTAAGAAAAATGGGCCCCAGGCTGATCAACAGGGGTACCCAATCCAAATATTGACCATCTGCTTAGAAGATGAATATCAGGCTCAGTACCTGTGGCTCAAGCAGCTAAGGCGCCAGCCACATACACCTAAGGTGGCGGGTTCGAATTCCCAACCCGGGCCCACCAAACAACAATGATGGCTGCAACCAAAAAATAATGGCCAGGCATTGTGGCGGATGCCTCTAGTCCGAGCTACTTGGGAGGCTGAGGCAGGGGACTTGCTTGAGCCCAGGAGCTGGAGGTTGCTATGAGCGTGATGCCACGGCACACGACATAGTGGCTCCGCCAATTCCCTGCATCATGGGTGAGACCTGAGAAATTGGGCTAACTTTGCATCGGCCTCCCATTCTAGTAGAACTAAAATCAATGGCTGAGCCTACTCAGGTGCAGCAATATCCTATATCTCAGGAGACACAGAATGGTATATTGCCCCATATCTGGACACTTAAAGAAGCTGGAATTTTAGTCCCTTGCCAGTTGGCCTGGAATATCCCCCTGTTGCCAGTCAAGAAGCTTTTAACAAATGATTATTGGCCTGTCCAGGACTTGAGAGAAGTCAACAAAATGTAATAGATATCTACCCCATTGTGCCTAATCCGTACACCCTCCTAAGTTTGCTGACTCCAACTCAGACATGGTATACAGTGTTAGATCTTAAAGATGCCTTTTTCAGCCTCCTGCTAGCCCCACAGAATCAGCCCCTGTTTGCCTTCAAATGGAGTGACCCTGAATGTGGCATCCACAGGCAGCTCACCTGGACCCGCCTACCACAAGGGTTCAAGAACTCTCCCACCATCTTTAATGAGGTGTTACAAGAGGACCTTGGTGACTTCTGTAAGACACACCCTGATCTGACCCTATTGCAGTATGTAGATAATATCTTACTGGCGACAGACTCAGAATCCAAGTGTGTCCAAGGAACACGAACGAGACCTACTGGCCACTCTTGGCTCCCTCAGCTATCGAGCCTCAGCAAAGAAGGCTCAGCTTTGTCAACTAACTGTGAGTTATATGGGATATGTACTGAGGGGGGGTCAGTGATGGCTAACCCAGGCCAGAAAAGAAATGGTACTGAAAATCCCAGTGCCTACGTCACCCCAGGCAGTTAGAGAGTTGCTAGGCTCAGCAGGCTTTTGCCAGTTCTGGATTCCAAGCTTTGCTGAAATGGCCAAACCTCTATATAAAGCCACTAAAAACACTCAACCTTTTCAATGGACAGAGGAACAAAGTAAGGCTTTCCATGCCTTAAAGAAGGCCCTACTGTCCACTCCTGCTTTAAGCCTTCCTGACATTACCAGGCCCTTTCACCTGTATGTTGATGAACACAAAGAAGTAGCAAAAGAGGTGTTGACTCAGACTCTAGGGCCATGAAACCGGCTAGTGGCTTATCTGTCAAAAAATCTAGATCCTATAGCATCAGGGTGGCCTCTGTGCTTGCGGATTATAGCTGCTACTGCCCTTATCACCAAAGATGTAGACAAACTCGCTCTAGGACAAGAACTAATAATTACAACTCCTCATGACATAGAAGGGGTGTTGAAACAGCCCTCAGACCGGTGGATGAGCAATGCCTGACTCACTCACTACCAGAGTCTGCTGCTCAACCCTCCTTGGATCCAGTTTGAGCCTAAGGCAACACTCAACCCAGCCACCCTCCTGCCAGACCCAGACCTGGACACCCAGCTTCACGACTGCTCCAAAATCCTGGCACAAGTACACAACACCCACCACGACTTGAAAGATCAACCTTTGCCTGATGCAGAGGTGACCTGGTACACTGATGGCAGCAGTTACATCAAAGATGGCAACAGGTATGCTGGGGCAACAGTAGTGACTGAGACTGAAGTAGTATGGGCTGATCCCTTCCCAGCCGGCACCTCTGCCTAAAAGGCTGAGTTGATAGCCCTAATGAAAACCCTTATCTTAGGAAAAGACATGAGACTCAATATAAATACTGACAGCCGGTACACGTTTGCTACTGTGCATGTCCATGAGGCAATTTACAGAGAACCAGGACTGCTCACAGCTGAGGGAAAAACTGTCAAACATAAGGAAGAAATACTTGACCTTCTCTCGGCCCTCTGGCTCCCCCAAAAGGTGGCAATAATCCACTGTCCTGGACACCAGAAAGGAGATACTCCAGTGGCTAGGGGAAATAGACTAGCTGACTTAACCACCAGGCAAGTGGCTGAAAACACAAGCTTAAACTTCACCTCCACATGCCAGACCTAGTATCTCCAAACTTGCCAGAAGCTCCCAGTTATACCACTAAAGACTTACAATGGAAACGTCAGATCCCTATGGTACATGCCCCAGAGTGGTATAATGAGTGGTGGCTAATTGTGACGGAAAAGTTTTACTTCCTGCAAAATTAGGGCAGGAAGTCTTACAGCAGATGCACTGCTCTACGCACCTGGGTTCCAGAAAGATAAAAGACCTACTCAGACATACAGGTATCAAAATACAAGGCCAAAATGCCAAAATTAATAAAATAGTTGCTTCCTGTAAAGCATGCACCCTCACCAATAGTCAACCACAACCCCAAACCCGGGGTCACAACATGGGACCAAGCCAGGTGCATACTGAAAAGTTGATTTTACTGAAGTCAAACCAGGTAAATATGGATACAAATATTTATTAGTCTTCATAAATACTTTCTCTGGATGAGTAGAAGCCTTTCCCACCAAACAAGAGACAGCACAAGTTATAGCCAAGAAACTATTAGAAGATATAATGCCTAGATATGGACTTCCCAATAGTATAGAGTCAGACAATGGGCCAGCCATCACTTCTCAAATAGTAGCTAGTCTGGCTAAGGCCATGGGAACAAACTGGAAGCTATACTGTGCTTACCAGCCTCAGAGTTCAGGACAGGTAGAGAGGATGAATCAGACCTTAAAAGGAATCCTGACAAAATTAATTTTAGAGACTGGTGGTGACTGAGTAACTCTTCTCCCCTTTGCTTTGTATAAGGTAAGAAATTCCCCCTATGTCATAAGCAAGATCCCATTTAAAATTATGTATGGAAAACTCCCACCCCTAGTTCCTAGCTTACTGAGTCAAGCTATAAATAACAAACAGAATAATAATTTTTCTCTTTCCTTACAATGTTATCAAAAATGTCAACAAGAAAACTAGAAGAAGATCATCGCCCTGTACAACAGCAGGCCCACACCTGAACCCCACGCGTTTTGGCCTGAAGACTAGATGTATGTAAAACGCCATCAGCACAAGACCCTTGAACCACGGTGAAAAGGACCCTACACTGTTGTCCTGATGATACCCACTGTACTCAAAGTAGATGGCATCACATTGTGGGTCCAATACACCCATGCCCGCCTAGCTGATCCATTTGCTGCCAAAGAAAACTACAGCTCAGAGAGGAAACTCCAATGAGACCCTGACAATCCATTAAAGCTCAAACTGCGAAGATGCGAGAATCTTTGATGTCACTGTATGTGCACTATATATTGACTTGCTCTGCCTTATTAGTTACTCCCCTTGCTGCCAGCCCTCATCTCCCTGTTCAGGTAACATGGAAGGTTATTAATGCTAGCTCAGGAACCATCCTCCATCAGACCTCAGAAATTCACCCTAAAGGTACTTGGTTCCTAGAACTCCTGGTAGATCTCCATGATCTATTAAGAACCACTCTCTGGTGCCGCCCAGATCTGACTAAGACCTTTTATGTCTGCCCCCATCACCTTCCTGACAAGTGTGGAGAAGCAAGTTCATACTTCTGTAACTCATAAAGCTGTGTTCCACCGGACAAATATAGTGGAACCCCCCTAGATAAGAAGACCTAATTCAGATTAAATGGAAGACTACGTGTCCCAGCAAAGGGTGTCCCCAGAAAAATCCCAAATGTGATATAGTTAGTATCAGCTTTATTGAAAAAGAGAAGCAGATGCAAGGATGGAAAACTGGCAAATGGTGGGGTGTGCAGTTGTACCGCTCTTCCGAGACAGATTCAGGTAATATTTTCCTACTAAAAGTCCTATATGTCCCAGTTAATACTAGGCCCCCTACTGTAGTAGGCCCCAACTCGATATTTAATCTTCCCCCTGCAGCCATAACCAAGTCCCCTGAAACCCTAGGCCGAGCACCAGGCACCCAAAGTCCAGACCCCACCCCCACCATGGCTACTACCATGACACTTGCACCTGTGCAGGAAGACCCCATACCTGCACCTGCTGAAAATCTCGACCCACTCTGGAATTTAGTCACCACTACTTACCAGGTCCTGAACACTTCCAGACCAGACCTCACCAAGTCTTGTTAATTATGTATAGAAGCCAGACCCCCATATTATGAAGGTATAGCTATAACAGGTCAGCCTACTGTTAGCTCCTGCTAGCTTCTGCAGATGGTAACAGCAAGGTCCCCGACTCACCCTCCAGGCCAAAGACTCTGTGTAGGCCACACACAGCCTCAGTTCCAACATCTGTGCAGTTAGACTCTGTTCTAGAATGGTACTGGGTACTTAATTCCCACCAATTCCTGATGAGCCTACTCTACAAGGCTTGCACTGTGCTTACATGGAACAGTCCTTAAACTAACCTGTGACTTCTGTGTCTTAATACAGCTCATCCCCAAGATAATCTATCACTCAGAAGAAGATATATACCAGGCCTATAAGCTCCATTCAACTGCAGGTAAAATTAGTAAAATTAAAAGGGAACTGGTTATCGCAGTAACTCTAGTCATGCTCATAAGTCTTGGCATAGCAGGTGCAGGCACAGGGATTTCCTCCCTAGTTCTATAAAACAGAAACTATGGAGCCTTACGTGCCACGATTGACCTGGATATTGAAAGAATAGAAAAGTCTATTTTGCATTTACAGGAGTCCCTAATATCCCTTTCCAAAGTAGTATTGCAGAACAAAAGAGATCTGGACTTATTATTTCTTCAGCAAGGTGGTTTATGCTCTGCATTAAGAGAAAAATGCTGTTTTTATGTAGACCACTCAGGTGTTGTAAAAGAATCTATGGCTCTAGTCAGAGAAGTGTTACAGAAAAAAAAAAAAAAAAACTAGATCAAGAACAGTCACAAAATTAGTTTAAATCATGGTTCCACTGGTCCTCCTGGTTAACAACCTTGATCTTAGCCTTAGCAGGACCCCTGATGATAGTCTTGCTGTTACTCACCCTAGGCCCCTGTGTCATCAACAAGCTCCTAAACTTCATCAAAGACCAAGTAGAAGCTTTGCAACTATTAGTGCTCAAAAGGGGACTAAAGTACCAACCACTGTCCCCTTCAGACCTAGAAATAGAACCCATCCAGTCTCAAGAGTGGGACTCTTAGACACATGTCAAGGGGGGAATGAAAGAACAAGACAGATGTCATCTTAAGCTTAAGTTTTGGTTTCCCTGAAGTTAAGTCTCAGGTTCTCAGAAGTCAGGACACAGGCACATGACACCACCTCAGTGGCCCCTACCAATCAGACACACATGACCTCACATAGAGGTCACTCCCTTCCCCTCATCCATAAAAGCCACCCTCCCCCTTAGAACAGGGCCTTCAGCCCGACCTCACTGCACCGAGATACTGGAGGCCCAGGTTCGCAAGCCTAAATAAAACTCTCCTGCTTTTGCATTGGACCCTGGCTCCCTGGTGGTTCTTGGGGACATCGTGATCTGCACACAACAGAGTGGGTCCTGTGCACATATGAACTTTCCATCCAAAAGCATACAAATACACACAATGTTTGAAAGCACTGTGTTGGGAAGCTAAAGTACTTTTGGGAAATAATTGAGTCTATGGAGCCCTAATTTTAGTTCTGTTTACAGTATTAAAAAAACAGAAGTGTTTTTTACTTCAAAAATCTCTTAAACTTTTTTTTTAATGGTTTGAAGCTTTGGATAATATGTGGAGAGTTTGCAGAATGTAGTGTAGGCTATATTTTCCATTTAGTACTTGAATAAGTTTGCTTTGTTATGATTAATACTTCAGAATGAATCCTCAGACTTAAAACACAGGTGTATTTGTTTCCATAAAGCATCACAATCTGAGTATGTATAACAACAGAAGTGTATTGTGTCAAGGGTCTAGAGGTTAGAGGTCTGAGATCAAGGTGTAGGCAGGGTTGGTCCCTTCTAAGGGTGGTGAGGAAGAATCAATATGTTCCATGTCTTTCTCCAGCTTCTGTTAGTTTCCTGGAATCTTTGGCATTCTTTGGCTTCTGCTGCATGACCTTGATTGCTGCCTTCATCTTCACATTAAATGCATGCTATATGCATATCTACAAAATTCCTCTTTTATAAGAGCAATAGTCATATTTAGATTAGTGTGCCACTCGGTGCCTGTTTGATCACATCTTTAATTAATTCCATCTTCAGTGATTAATTTCATCTTTAATTAATTTCATCTTCCTATTTCTAAATAAGGCACATTCTTAGATACTAGAGTTAAGATTTCAACATAATGTGGGTGATAAGGAGGACAATTCAACCCATAATGCAAAGAAAACTCCAAAATTTTTAACTAAAAAACAATAATTGCCACATTGAGTTCTACCATTTAGACAAGGTCCTGCATTTTCTTTCAATGATTATAAATAAATTTTAAATAAATTTATAAATTATAAATGATTAATAAATAAACTTTTAAAAACTAAAGATCTAAGTTCCCTTCTTCATTTAACTAAGAGAGTTCATAAATTTCTACAATGGGATAGAACATGTAAGCCTGCCTGAAATACTGCTGAATATTCCCCTATCCCCATTACAGCTATGTATGGATATTACAGAATGCATGTCTGCAATAGAATGAAGGTATCATGTGTGAGGGTGGATATTTCTGATGGTTATTGGGAGATTATCTCTGGAATGGAAGTAAAATAGAACAAGTATTTCTCTTTAGAGAAAACTGAGGATGACTAAAAAGGTGAAATCCTTCTACCTATAGAGATGTAAGGCATAGGAGCATGGATTTCTAGACATCAGGGACTTGCAAGGTTTTGAAACAGATCTCCTGGAATCCCTGAGAGATGATGCTACATCTAGCCCAGTAAAGAGATGATTACTCCTGAGCCCACCACATGAACTAGAAATGCCAGAAATATTCCAGAGGTTTTTGACTTGACGGTTAAGAGAAAGAAGAACTGGATGAAGAGGAAGAATTTCTGCTTAGACTAAATTTTCGCTTGAACTAAGTAAGAGTAAAAGGCTAATCCTCATGTAAGCAGGTCTTCACCCAGTAATCTGACTAACGCAAACCAAAACCTGTTTTGTGCATTCATGGGAAAGCCTAAGGCCTCTAAGTTCCAGGTAAGTATAACCTGCTCCAGATGTAGGCCTCCATATACATAACTCTCTACTCTGACCTAACCAGAACCTCACCTTTTTCAAACTGTACCTGCCACGGGTAATAGTCATCTCTCATGCTGGTCACTTCTCAATATAAGGACCACATAAACTTTTTCTGTTGGAGCCATTTAAGTCAGGAATATCTGATTCTGAGAATTGGTGGATAGAGAAAAGGAGCCACCTGGGTCCAACCTGAGAGAACAAAGAGACAGGAGTGTTCATATTTGCCAGAATTTATCAATGGTCTTTAGCAGCTCTGGACCAGCTGTCCTATTCTCAGTTTATGTAAATTTGTGGGTTCTCTATATTGGCATGTCTCCAAATCAGGTGAGGTAGTTAAAACATCAGCTTCAGAAATTTTAGTATGGAACTTTCAGATTAAACCCAAAGATGGAAATTTTATTTTGATATCACCATATATTATAGGGTCATCATTTGATATTGCACAGTGGAGTCAGGTTAGTAGCATTATCTTTCAATTCTCCACACATTTCATTATCTTTCTCACACAGAGAATTAATCCACGGAAAAAATATCACTTTGTAAAATACCAACAGAGCTGAGCACAGTATGCATGCTGACAGACCCAGCTACTCAGGAGGTCGAGGCAGGAGGACTGTTTGGGGCCAGGAGCTCCAGGTTATATGCGTGGTGCACAATGATCACACCTGTGAACAGCCATTGCACTCCAGCGAGGGCAACACAGAAAGACCTTGTTTCCAAGTAGCAAGTAAATAAACAAATAAAATTAAAAGATCAATAAAAATTAAAAGTCCACCTTTGAGCTTGCTTAAAACTAGTACCCTTCACCTCAGTTATCTACATTTCTAGGCTTATCAACCATTCTAAGGCCTGTCTGAATGCATTCATTCATAGTCATGTCTGTATGAGACATTGTTTAGTTTTATTTAGGTATGTCCTCCCATTACTGAAATTTTTTGTACACACTTTTACTCTCATATTAATTAGATTCTAATCAATGCAAAAAGAAAAAAAAAACAATGCAATGATCTAAAGTACAATGCTTGAAGTACTCTTGTATTTTTGTTTGTTTCCTTTTAAATTGAAATTGTTGCATATGAAAGATATTCCCCAAAGTAATTAAAAACTTTAGTGCCAGTTTGTGCTAATTTTCTGCTGAACAATTGGACAAATGAAAACACTGATGTCCAGATGGTACAATTCTCAGAAATCCTGGGTGTCTTTAGAATGACTGCATTTTATAAGGTTGATGGCAAGATAAATTGGCATGTACTGTGTAGACTATTAGAAAGTCATATTATTGATTTTGTTATGTTGCTATTCATAGTGGCATTGGCATTTTTTCCATTAAATATGGTGGAGATTAATGATCAATTATAAGAATTTTCTTCTAGGAGCAGATTTTTTGAAGCAAATGATATTGTTATACGGTAAAAAAATATGTAAATCATTACATACCAGCCTAGAAGGAGACTACTGAGGGGCTGAAAGGTGATTGTATTTAAATGATTTACTCTGTTTCTCTAATGTATTGGAACATTCTTCTATATGTGTATTTCTATATATTATAGAATAATATTTGTATGTTATAGTGTAATTATTTTTTATATGAGGAAGGCATTTTCATAATAGCCAGAGAACTTGTTGAGAGAGGAATCTTGTTTAATATTTCTCTAGCATACCCAATAGGGAACTCCGTGATGGTTGTAGAAAATCTGGTGATTTTTCTATGAAGTGGTTTTCATTTCTAAGGTACTTAACCCTCAGTCCTCAGTAGGTCTTCTTGAATGCTACTTGTCATGTCGTTTAAAAATCTCTCACACCAGAGAGTAATAACATCTCATTCACAGAATAACCTTTTTAAACTTAGCACTTCCCAATGTGCAAAATCCTTTCAAAGGCTGTGTCATGGTGTAATAATCCAAGTTTCTATGTAACTTAAACCCTGTCTGTTTTTATGACAATATTCTATCCCATCCTCCCCCTAATCTGTGCCAGCCATCTTTCTCACTGCTCTGCCATGTTGAATCTACTCTTTGAGGCATTCTGCCTATGAGAAGAATATTCAAAGTAGACCATTTTTTTGTGGAAATAAAGCTCCACAAAATGGAAGCTTTGTATGGAATATATTTGTACTTTCTGGCTTCTAGACAACTTCTTTTATTATCTATGTCTAACCTCTTAAGTCTTCTAGTTTCTAAATTGTAAAGTCCAGAAATAAAAAAAAATGTATATTTAATTTGGCTGAGACAGTGGAATAAGTCTTCTTCTGATAAATGTGGTGATAATGAGGGGATCTTGTGTTTTAAATAAAATAGGATAACTCATTCCAGAAAAGTCTTAAGGGTGGTTTTCTTTTTAGGTATATTTTTGTATCTCCTGGCATATTTAGTACCAGATAATATTTGAACCTTACCATGAATAACTTTTCAGGTAAATATCTGAGACGGAACAGTCAATGGATATGCCCAACTTAACATACATTTTCTATAAATGTCAAGGATAGCTTTTCTCCATCTCAACACTGTGAGATATAAGTCATCCTTTCGAAGATTAATAACCTTTGCCAAGATTGGAGTTGATTTATGTTCCGGCTCTGTTGGCAACAGAGGCTTTCCTACCCCAGCCCTCATCAGCTACATTGATTGGGCACCAGAGCTTCCCCAGCCTGCTGCTTAAGCAGATGCTAATGGGCAAATGAGCAGCAGTAGGGGGCCAGGCTGGGGTGAGCTTCATCATTAGCAACTGTTCAAGCAGCAGGCTGAGGGAATCTGCAGATGCTGAGAAAGACACTAGGATGAACATTGACCTCAAAGGTATTTTTGAGCAAAACTTAAATTTTTCTACCAGAAGGTCAGGTTGCTATGTTTATCAAAAGTCATATCCTACAAAATATGGTAGATAATGGGTTTATATCCTTTTTTAAGTTCCTGCTTTCTTATGTTGATGTCAATGCATGTATCAAAAGTGATCAACAGCAGATTTTTTTGGTGCTAAGTTACTATCTTGTAAAATTGCCTACTCACAATAATCACAGCAGGTCTTACAAACTACAGAATCTGATGCAATGAGTCAGGCCTAAGAATTTAAGAATCTGTACTTTTAGTGCGTCATGGGAGATTTTATGATGGAGTAAGGAGAAAACACATTTTTCTAAGATGTTTACTACAAAATGCTACCCAGGATGTCCTTTATCACAATTTCACAAACAATTGTTTAAAATACAAGAGGGGCACACCTCCCTGGTCCTACCAAATGATAACTTTTGGGGAAGAACCCAGGAATCTATTTCTAAGCAATGATTGTAAGGCTCAAGTTTCAGAAAGGCAGGTGAATAAAAGGTTCAAATCTGGTCAAAAGGGTTGATTCTAAATTATCTGAAAGCACTAAAGATTTCTCCTTTAAAACTATGAGTTCATTTTAGAAGCAATTTCTCTATTCTTTCTTCCTAAAGTATCAAAGGCAGATGTATAACACCATCCATAAAATTATCAATTTGTCTTCTGAACGCTGAATGCCTATGGAATTGTGTTTCTCCATTTACCTTATGCCTGATTTTTTTCTTTCTGGATTGTTTGTACTGCTATAGGTAGTTGTCCTTGATGTTTGAGTTTATATGTGGCTAATTAAAAATGTGATCAGATGTCCTATCAGTTAGTGATAAATCACTGTACTTAGTTTCTTAAAGATGTCCTAACAATTTGCCACAAGTTTGATGGCTTAAACAAGAAAAAATTTTTTCTCTCACAATTCCAGGCACCAGAAACATGAAATCCAAATGTCAATAGGTCTGGTTCCTTCTGAAGGTTTTGAGAGAGAATCTTCTCAATGACGTACTCCTTGTTTCTAAGGGCTCTGGCAGTTTTTGACATTCCTGGGCTGTCATTCCATTCTCTACCTCTGTCTTCACTTGGCTTGATCATGTACCTCTGTGTCTCAGAGTTTCCTTTTTTTTCCTCTTAGAAAAACATGAGTCATTGTATTTAGGGCCCACCATAAATCCTGGGAGACTTTAACCCATTATTACAAGATATAAAGATATATATCTAAGGAACAATATGTATACATTGTTCAATATAAGGAACAATCTAAGGAACAACATGTATACATTGCTCAATATACATGAGTAACCAGACAGGTTGATTATAATATGTATTATACATGTTTTTTAAGTCTTCCTTTTAAGATAAATCTAAAATAAAATATTATGTCTATTTTTTACTTCATTTTAAAAGTAAAAATGCTCCTCTAATTTTAAAGACATTAACTATCTCACATCTATATGTGATATGTGTCTAAATTACAAATGAAGCTGGAATTTTTAATTGAAATAAATTTAGCATGTGCATTTTCAGTCACATGCATGTAATTATCAAACTCAATCATCCACTACATTAAATCTGATACTATCCAGATATGTTCATTTACTACTAGCTTTATAGAAGTGAACAGAATTTGAATTTATTTTTATGTGAACTTTGGGGGAAATATTTCAAACAGTTTATCAAATCTGGATTCAATACTATGTCACCTTTATTATGTAAAATATTTTTAACAACAATCATGAAATGTAGGTTTAAATAAGTATAGAACTAAATATTTTGGACTTTGTTTTTAAATTTTTTTAACTAACCATCATTCTCCAGTGAGCAGAAAATTTCAAGTCAACCAATACTATGCTTGTGGTCTCATTCTTTATCTTTCTTTTTTCCACTCTCCTTCTCTCACTCAATGTTAAGATTCTTTTGTATTATCTGCTTTTAAATTCTCAGTTGGTTCAATTGCTAAAGGGAGACATGAACGTCTGCAGCACACTCCTTGGCAAGCACTGGGAGTATAGCTTTCTTATTACAAATTCACAAAGCATAGTCCTTTTGGCCCCAGGAGGCTCAGGCTGCTTTACCTTGCTGCTGTAATGAGAATATACTGACACATTTTCATTATTAGATCAAAGGAGAAAGACATTACATGAAGTCACTTGCAAATGAAATATCAAAATTGGCTGGAGTATACACTTTCATTCTAATCAAATACCATTCTCTTTTTCCAGAATCAATAGAGGAAACCTAAGAAAGGAGACACATGGTCTGAAATTAATACAGCTGGTGATATCAGACTGAAAGCAGGGCCATTCATTCACAGTTGACTTAAATAACTGAAACATGGATTTTATAATTAGAATGACTTGGAAATAGGAAATTAATTAATAGACAGGATTCAAAAATTAACATGTAGGTTTTATTAGTTTTAGCATTGAGTTGTACTATACTCATGATCTGGTAATTCAAGGTAAAGTGTATAAAAGAGATTACTTCAAATGATCATTTTCTTCCAAAATATGAAGAGCATCTTTTGCAATTATATGTGCATTAAATCTACATAATCATCTTTTAAAATAATGTTTTATTTTTAGTGAGTCCAATTTAAACTCAACTGTTCATTTCTATCGGTTCATGACTATGGTCACCAACTATGACAAATCAAAAAAAATTTTTGTTTTAAAAGTTGACAAGCATACTTACCTGGCAGGGGAGATACCATAATTGTGAAGGTCCTGACCCCTGCAATTTCCCCAGATGTAGGAAACTGAACTGCATAATTTGTGGTAGTAGGGGACTAAGTGTGTGCTTTCCTCCATTATAATAAAAAATAAAAAAATAAAATATAATTGACAAGTTTTTCTCATATTGTTCACCGTTTTTTATATGTTTCAATAGTTGTATAGTTTTATAGGACTATTGATAAGATCTATCAATAGTCTTAAATGCCAAATGCCACGTGCCTTTGTATGTTCTCTGAAAAATTGCTTACATTGTAGCAAATGAGAAGTCTATAAATTGTAGGAGCTAGCATTTTTTTTGCCAATATGCAAAATCTAAATGAACTTAAATGTGAATGTTTGGAATTATAGAGAAATAATTTGTAGCATATGTTTGAAATATACTTACCCCTTTACTTCCTTGACAGTATATTTTCATAATATACTGTCATCTCAAACAATACTATATTTTTAATCCTAAGACTCCTAAGATTTTTCTCTTAAACTTGACCTAGAGTCACCAGACTTCTCATTCAGAGTCATTGAACAGAGAATTATATTCAATAATTAGAGGCACTCTGCCATACCTATAATCTTGCCAAAACATTGCCAAATTTGCCTAAAATTATAAAAATAAAAAATTGAAGGCTGGAAACTATATAATTTCTTTCTGTTTATTATAATAGGTTTTATTTCTGAATTATAGGAGTCCTAATGTTCACAACAAGTTTCTATAATCTCATGGAGGAATATGAAGGTAAGAAGCAGTATCAGTATTACAAAATCCATTTTTCCAATGAAGAAGGAGAAAATGATCAGAAGCAATGCTCACAACTTGGCCTGTGAGTTTTCAGGTGTTTGTGCAAGGGTTGCATTGAATCCAAAGTTGTGAATTTGAGATTTAGATTGAGTCAAGATACTATTATTTTTCATGGTTACTGTTTAGCTTTCAAAAAATAAAATACAACTGGTAAGTAGTGTATATGCCTTAAATGGAAGATGGACATACAGGTACCCCAAAGAAAATATAGAGCAGATATTTATAAGACATAAAAATTTCCTAGTCTTTATAAATATAGTTGGAGACAAAAATAAATCTAAATTTATAAAGGATGTAACCAAAAGAAGATCCAGTTAAATTCCAGTTCACTGTATACCTGAACACTTACTTCCTATCAAAAATTATTTTAGATTACTATGGATTAATAAACTGCAGTATATGTATACCATAGAATACCATTCAGCCCTAAAAGATGGAGATATTATATCTATTGTATTAACCTGCATGGAGTTGAAACACATTCTTCTCAGTAATGTATCATGAGCATGGAAAAGCAAGTATCCAATGTACTCAATCCTAATATGAAGCCAGTAGATGATCTAATTCATGCCCACACAAGAGAAAAACTCAAAATTTATTTTAAGATGGGGTAGGTGGAAAGAGTGAGTTGGGATATTGGTGTGCTCCCACTTAATGGGTACAATGTGCAGGTATATGACACACTTCCTGGTGATGGAACACAACTACAACACCCAACGACACCCCCCCAACCAGGGACGATACCCAACAAATGCAAACATTGTAACCTTATTCTTTGTAATCTCAAATTAACCTGAAATTTAAAGAAAAAGGAAGAAGAAAAGAAACAAGCTGTTGGTATCTATATCGATATGAATGAATCTTAGAAGAATTATGTGAATCATATAAAAAAGAGCACACACTTTTTGATTTTATGTACAAAAAGTTTTTAGAAAAGAAAATTGATATACAATGATAGAAAACAAGTTATCTGAAGTTTAGGAGGAGGTGTGGCAGGAATGCTA
Source organism: Galago senegalensis (assembly GCA_963575145.1). Taxonomy (NCBI): domain Eukaryota; kingdom Metazoa; phylum Chordata; class Mammalia; order Primates; family Galagidae; genus Galago; species Galago senegalensis. The sequence goes on along the minus strand of CAUYTI010096469.1, from coordinate 3,248 downwards.
CAAAGATGCATGAAGAAACTTTGGGAGCGATGGGTTCTTTGTCCTGAGTTTGTTGGCAGCTTCAGGTTTATTCATATTTCATTTTTATTAAATGTTTTTGTTTAAATATGTTCATATTTAGTTTTATTAAATGTTTTAGCTTAAATATGTCCAGCTGAAAGTATGTTAATTACACTGAAAGTATTAAATAATATGATTTTCTATGGTGAAGACATATGATAGAGCACTTAACAAGGAAGTCAGATAAAACTGAGATTAATATTAATTCTGTCATTAATTAGCAATGCAGGCAAGAAAAATTTACCAACATTTGTTTCTTTAGCTATAAGATGGGAAAATAATATGATTTAAGATAATAAACTTAGCTTGGAATTTAAGTGTGGAGAGAGAAGGCAGAACAAGATGGACAAATAGAAACCACTAGTGATAATCCCTTTGCATAAACATCAAATTCAACAACTATCCATGCACACATGTTTGGAAGAACAAAGTAGAAGGTGACTACTTATGCTATCTGTATTTAATATTATTTCAGAGAAAGAGGCACTGATGAGGACAGAAAAGACAATCTTAGATTGCTATACCACACTTCCCCCATCCCCTAGCAGTGCCACACCAGCATGTTAAGTGAAAACAATCTATCTGCTCAGGTAGGAGGAGAATAAAGTGATTGTTGGACTTTGCATTGGACTTCAGGGCTTCCCTGGCACAGGAGAACACAGCACAAGGCAAAATTTAAGTTCCCATGGAAGAAACATTTAACTAGCCCAGGCAGAGGGAAGGCCTCTGCTTGATACCTAATTTCTGGCTAGTCTCACCACAGCTGATACAAACCAGCCTGGGGCCTGAACTAAATTCAAAAGGCAGTTAGGCCACCAAAGCTGTAGTCTTCAGGCAAATTCTGTCATCATTCTGGCTTGGAGCCTGTGGACTTGGGGTGGATATGACCCAGAGAAATGCCAACAGTGGCAATGCCAGTACCCTTGTCAATCCTCTCCCAACTACAAACAGTATAGCTCAGAAAGAGTCTAATTATACTTGGGAAAAGGAAAAGAAAGAGATCCAGGAACTTTGTTTTTCAACATAGATAACAGATCAGCCCCAGTGAAATAAAACACAAAGCAGATTGTTAAAGCTCCTGAGCCCAGGCCTTAGTTCCTGGATGGCTCTTCTGGACCCAACCTGGGCCAAAAGAAAACATGCTGCCCAGAATGGAAGGACCAGTCCTGGCAGCATTCACTAAATACTGGCTGAAGAGCCCTTTGGCTTTGAATAAACAGCAAGGGTAGGCGCCCAAAAGGCACTGCAGGTTTTGGGTGTGATGAGGCTGGCTTTAGGCATGACACGGTGCAAATGGCCAAAAGGGAGTGCCCATGTAATTCCTGCCCCAGCTCCAGCAGCCAGCAGACATGTGACAGAAGAAAGAGAAATACTTTGCCTGGGAGTCCTGAGAATTCTCTCATATCTTACATAAGTCCACCAAGAAAGTATAACCAGGAGACTGCAAAAGTCACACCGTTACTGGGTTTGTGCCCCCACTAAGTACTAATACAGCTAGAGTAACAAAAGACTTAGACCACAACACTCAATTCCCTTTGAATATCTTGAAAGCCTTTTTAAGAAGGATGGGTTCAAATAAACCTACATTGCAAAAATTAAAATAAATACTAAATTTGTCAATGCCCAGACATTGGTGAATATCCAAAAATATGAAGATCCTTCAGGAAGACATGACATCAGCAAATGAACTAAATAAGATACCAGTGAGGAATCCTGGTGTAATGGAAAAAGATGACTTTAAAGACAAAGAATTTGAAATAACTGTCCTGAATAAGCTTAACGAACTCCAAGACAATACAGAGAAATAATTCAGAAGTGTTTTGGGGGGATGGCAAATAAATAAAGAAATTAATTAATAATAGATTTCTATTTAAGCCACCTGTTTCTCCAACTCTTTTTGGGAATGAAACTTTCATCCCTCCCATAGGAACAGTGGTTGGTGGGGGACTGGGAAATGTCTTATTCTTTGTGCCATAGGAGATAGCTTAAGAAAATCATTGGAAGAAGGTCACAGATCATCTTAGCTACAGTTGGAATTAATCCAGGAAGAGGTTTTGATATAGCCTTAGCCACAAATGAGATGAATCTGGGCAGAGGCCACAAGACTGTCTTACCTAAGATGAGATTATGAGGTTAATCATAGCATTGAGAAATTCTCTGCTTCTGTTCAGAAGCAAGGATTTGTATTTTGAGACTTTCTTTCTTTTCTGGCAAAGTGATAAATACATCTTTCCTTCTCAAACTACTTGTCTTCATTCTTTTCTGATGCAACCTTGCGGACAAGTTTTGAGCTTTTGGTAGGAGAAACCTATCAGAGAAATATAACAAAAAGATTGAAATATTTTTTTAAAATCAAGCAGAAATACTCAGCAGCAGAATTGACATAGCAGGTGACAGAATTAGTGAGCTTGAAGATAGGATATATGAAAAACATTTAGAAGAAAAAAAGAAAAAGGAATGAATCTAAAAAATAGCCTCAAAAGATCAAATCTAAGATTAGTCTTACAGAGGAGATAGAGAGATTGAAATAGAGATAGAGATTGAGGTGGAAAGTGTACTCAAATTGTTAATAATAGAGAACTTGCCAAACTTATAGAAAGATATTAATATTCAAGTACCAAAAACCTATAGAACACCAAGTAGATTTAAACCAAACAAGAATACACTGAGGCATTTAATAATCAAGCTCACAATGATTAAAAAAGAAAATCTTAACAGAAGCAAGAAAAAACAAACAAACAAAAAATAACCCAGCATGTAAAGTAGCTGCAAAACCTCTGGCAGCATATGTCTCAGTGAAAATCTTACAAGCTAGAAGAGAGTTCAAGACATATCTAAAGAGCTACAGGGAAAAGAAGAAAGAAAGAAAGAAAGAAAGAAAGAAAGAAAGAAAGAAAGAAAGAAAGAAAGAAAGGAAGGAAGGAAGGAAGGAAGGAAGGAAGGAAGGAAGGAAGGAGAGAGAGAGAAAGAAAGAAAGAAAGAAAGAAAGAAAGAAAGAAAGACCCTTAACACTAGAATAATATACCCTACAAAAGCATTCTTCAAATATGATGAAAAAATAAAAATGATCCCAGAAAAATAAAAGCTGAAGGATTTCATCAACACTAGATCTTTCCTACAAGAAATTCTGAATGTAATTCTTCAATATGACATGAAAGAAAAGGATATCAATGAACAATAAGAAATCA
>CAUYTI010096466.1:0-16990 GCA_963575145.1 Galago senegalensis | reverse complement strand
GAGTCTCTTGCCTCCACCTCCCAAGTAGCTGGGACCACAGGCGCCCGCCACAACGCCCGGCTATTTTTTGGTTGCAGCCGTTATTGTTGTTTGGCGGGTCCGGGCTGGGGATTCGAACCCGCCACCTTAGGTGTACGTGGCTGGCGCCTTAGCCGCTTGAGCTATAGGCGCCGAGCCTTTTTTACCATTTTTAAAAATAATGACATTGCCCTTTTCTGGATAGTAAGAATTTGAATAGCATGTATAAAATGTTTGACATGTTTTCTAGAACATTATAAACTGTTAGTAAATGGTGGTAGCTATTACTGGTCTTTCCTGTTTATTCTCGTGTCTAGCGCAAAAAACAATGCTGAGAGAATCTTTACTCTGATGCCAGAGAAAAATTCACATTCCTACTGCACAGTGATCCGAGGGATGGTGAAGGTACCTTTGTTTTATTTATTTTTATCTTTAATTTCCTTTAAGTCAAGGTTTTTCAGCCTCAGAACTGCTAACATTTTGGGTCAGATTGTTAGAGGGAGTGGTCCTTGGCATTTATGATGTTTAATAGCGTCCTGACCTGTACTCACTAGAAATGAGTAGTAAAATGTGTTTAGGCATTGTCCACTGTCCCTGGGTAGAAAATCACTGCACTAGAATATAGGCTTCATGAGAAAAGGGCCTGGTCTGTTTTGTTTTATCGTTCTTTCCTCAAACTTAAAATAGAAGCTGTTCAATACTTAAATGAATGAATTTGATGGTGCTTAATTTTTCCTTTTCCAGCATCGAGCTTATGAGCCGGCATTAAACTTGTACACTGAATTATTAAACAACAGAATCCATGGTAAGTATGTTTTGAGAACTCCCTTCCATCCTTCTCTCCTTTCTTCCCCTTAAGAATCTGTGAAATCTTTGGATCTTTCAGTGACTGAGTTTTTGCCTCAGTCATTGACCTGCATTTTGTCTCTTCTTCTGACATCAGTGATTGAAGCAGGAGGAGAGATTCAGAGATGAGACTTTTTCAGTTACTTGTTTTTGTGTTTTTGTTTGTTTTGAGACAGAATCTTACCCTGTGCCCTGGGTACGCCATGATGCTTGGCTAGTTTTTTTATTTTTAGTAAAGATGGGGTCTCGGCTCGGTGCCTGTGGCTCAAGCAGCTAAGGTGCCAGCCACATACACCTAAGGTAGCAGGTTCGAATCCAGCCCGGACCCGCCAAACAACAATAATGGCTGCAACCAAAAAATAGCTGGGCGTTGTGGCAGGCGCCTGTGGTCCCAGCTACTTGGGAGGCGGAGGCAGGAGACTCACTTGAGCCCAGGAGTGGGAGGTTGCTGTGAGCAGTGAAGCCATAGCACTCTACCCAGGGGGATAGCTTGAGGCTTTGTCTCCAAAAAAAAAAAAAAAAAAAAATGGGGTCTCACTCTTGCTCAGGCTGGTCTTGAACTGAGCTCAAGCAGTCCACCTACATTTTTCAATTTTGTGGAATTTGGGGATTAGTCGAGACATATAAGAATGACCACTTTGCTTTAAACTCAGCCATTTAGGGGTTAGTTTTTGTTTTGTTGAGACAGGCTCACTATGTCGCCCTCAGTAGAGTGCTCTGGCATTACCGCTCACAGCATCCTCAAATTCTTGGACATAAGTGATTCTCTTGCTTCAGTCTCCCACATAGTGGGACTATAGGCACCCACCCCAAAACCTGGCTACTTTTTTTTTTTTTTAGCAGTTTTTACCCTGGGCCAGGTTTGAACCTGCCACCTCCGGTATATGGGGTCTGCACCCTACTCCTTGAACCACAGGCGCTGCCTCCGGCTACTTTTTGGTTGCAGTTTGTCATTGTGGTTTAGCAGGCCTGGGCAGGGTTCAAACCTGCCAGCCTGGGTGTATATGGCCAGCGCCCCACCCACTGAGCCACCTAGGGGTTACTTTTTGATCTCAAATTTTGTTATTTTACTCTTTTGCAGCTGATGTATTCACATTCAATGCATTGATTGAAGCAACGATATTAGGGCTGGATGTGGATTTTGAGGAAAAATGGAATAAAACACTGGTAAGGAGAAACTCTCAGTTTATCTTTTAATGGGTCTTAAATAATCCTTTACTAGAAATACAAAGGGAGGGAGGCAGCATTTCTTGAGCACCTATATGACAGTCATTGTGGAGCAGTTACCTGTTAACCACCATTCTAGTAGCCCTGTAAGCTAAGTAGCAGTGTTATACTGAGAAGAAAGTTACTTGACTCAGAGCACATAGCTAGAATTCTGGAAGACCTGGGTAGCTTTATTCATGTATTTATCATAATAATTTTTCTGTTAGAAATGTAACACGTTACAAATGTAATTTATTGTAAAGTTCCTATCAGGAAGATCAAGGAAGTGAAATCACTGGATGGATTCTTGTCTAGTATCTTAGGAATAGGAACATGTTTTATATCATTGTTATATCATTATTTTGTTTGAGTCTTTTTTTGGAAAACTTCCAGAGGTAGAGGACTAAAGATACTGGACACCTTCATCAAATATGATGGATGATTAAATTAGAGGCTTCTCTAAAAGGCAGAATCACTGGTACTATTAATAAGCAATTCTTAAAATAGGGATATAGTTACTAACCTGCTTTATACATAGGCTAAATTCATTTTGTATGAAATAAATATTGTTGACCAAATTGTCTTTCCAGACATAAAAACATACTGCTTGCTCTTGATTCATCTAGGAGCTACTGAAACAAATGGTTGCACAGAAGGTGAAACCAAATCTACAGACTTTCAATACCATTTTGAAATGTCTCCGAAGATTTCACGTATTTGCAAAATTTCCTGCCTTAAAGACCTTACGAGAAATGAAAGCCATTGGAATAGGTAAGAATGCATGTTTTAGAGTCCTCACTGAAGACACTCTACTGACCAGAGGTTTTAGGTCCACAGGTTCACATAAGCAAATAAGACATGTAAATACTTTTACTGTTTACATAATATGTTAGGGATTTTCTTTCCACATTTGACACACTTAACTAAATGAACTTACTGTGGAAGTGCCTTCATCATCTTTGTATTCTTTATTTACAGCAAATTATGGTGTTCTTTTAGTAACTTTTGATTATGAGAGCCGATTGCTTTGACTTAGCTAGTTTTAAATTCCTTGACATTTTATCTAACATAATCAGGTATTTGAAACCATGTGTGTGCTTTTACATGTTATATATTTTTAACCTAAGCATGAGCAAGACCTCATCTCCACAAGAAATAGAAAAATTAGGGCTGAGTATGGTGGCTCATGCCTGTAATCCTAGCACTCTGGGAGATCGAGGCATATGGATTGCCTGAGCTCACAGGTTCGAGACCAGCCTGAGCAAGAGTGAGACCCCCGTCTCTAAAAATAGTTGGGTGTTGTGGTGGGTGCCTATAGTCTCACTACTTGGGGGTTTGAGGCAAGAGAATCGCCTAAGCCCGAGAGTTTGAGGTTGCTGTGAGCTGCGACACCACAACACTCTACCAAGGGCAATAAAGTGAGACTGTCTCAAAAAAAGAAAGAAAAGAAAAGAGAAGAATTAGCCGGCCATAGTGGTGTGTGCTTGTTATCCCAGGTATTTTGGAGTCTGAGGCAGGAGGATCACTTGAGCCCATGAGTTTGATGTTGGTAAGCTAGGATGACACCACTGCACTCCTGCCCTGGCAACAGAGGGCAACCATGTCTTACAAAAGAAAAAGTGAACTATTGTATATTTGTCTTCCTTAAAATAGTTTATTTCAGATTAATATGAGGGTAGTATATTTTTCATTATTTATTGAAGTTCACTTTGGAAATCAGTTTACTTCAATATACTGTTCTCGATGAAGAATCCTACGGGTAATAGGTATTCGGACTTTTCTGAAAGTGAGAAAATCTTATGATAATTTTTCACCTTTACATTAATTAAATGAACTAGAAAATATCTTTGTTCAAACAAATAGAAATGCATCTTTTACTTAAATATTAACATTAATAGGTTTTAAATTCAATGTGCCTCACTCTCTTTTTACTTTATTTCTTATTTTTTTCATATACCTGATAATTTGAGAACCCTCGCTTGCAACATATCACCATATTATTCAGCTGTTTTATCAACGTGGTATGTATGGCCATAAAATTGTATTAATTTATGCAGAAGATTGACTGCTTCTTTGAATTTATGTGATTAATTATTGTAAGTTATATTGTTGGCATATGAATTAAGAGAATTCATAAATTAATGTGTGCAGCCTGAGCAGAAAGCTATACTTGAGAGTAATAATCTTGTTTCTGATGTAAAACTTGAGCTAGATGAGAGAGGGTTATAAAATGTACTGGCAATTTTGGTATCCAAATAAAATTAGAAGGTATTATAGTCCGAAGTTTTTTTTGTTCTTCAGAGCTGTGCTGTTTAATGCAGTAGCTATTAGCCCAGGTGTGCGATAGAATGAGACCCTAACTCTAATAAAGAAATGAATTAGGCTTGGCTCCTGTAGCACAGTGGTTACGATGCCAGCCACATACACCCAGGCTGGTGGGTTCAAACCCAGCCTGGGCCAGCTAAATAACAATGATAACTGCAACAAAAAAATAGTTGGGTGTTGTAGTGGGTGCCTGTAGTCCCAGCTACTTGAGAGGCTTGAGGCAAGAAAATCGCTTAAGCCTAAGAGTTTAAAGTTGCTGTAAGCTGTGATGACGTGGCAGTCTGCCAAGGGCTACACAATAAGACTCTGTCTCAAAAAAAAGGAGGGGAAGTAAAATGAACTTTTTTTTTTTTTTTTTTGCCATGGTGCTTAGTAACCACATATGGCTTAGTGGCTGTCATATTCAGTGATGCAGATAAACGTAGTATAGAACATTTCCATCTTCTCAGGAAGTTAGTGGGACAGTACTACTACAGAAGAAAGTTAAAGTAATTGTGAAGCCCTTTGGAAAGACCTTGAGGCTCCATTTGCCACCCACTTTTATGTCAGTTCCAGATGGAACTTTGCTTTGTTGAATGGACTTTGGAATGAAGCAAATAAGAGCTGAAATTTCAGCTCTGCCATCTATTTATCATCTGTGTCAAAGGAACTGGATACCTACCTGAGTAATTGCATCATTGCATCAGGATGTGGTGGTGGTGATTAGTCTTACCCGTTTGCTCCCAGCCTAAGAAAGTACCCTTGGGTTCAGAAATGATAATTTTCTTCATTCCTCCCTGTGTAAACTGTAAGAACTATAGGTACAAACTTGATTCTCTCTGTTTGAAGGGTTAATTTTGCAAAATCCATACCCTCACCTATATAAACAAGGGGGGGGTTTGTTTTGTTTTATGTTGTGACAGAGTCTCACTTTGTTGCCCTCAGTAGAGTGCCATGACGTCACAGCAGCCTCTAACTCTTGGGTTCAAGTGATTCTCTTGCCTCAGCCTCCCAAGTAGCTGGGACCACAGGTGCCCACCACAGTGGCCCGGCTGTTTTTAGAGATGGGGTCTTGCTCTTGCTCAGGCTGGTCTCAAACCTCTGAACTAAGGCAATACACCCGCCTAGGTCTCCATATTGTTGGGATTACAGGCATTAGTCACCACATCTGGCCCTATAAGCAAGGGGTTTTTTTGTTGTTGTTTTATTGTGTTTTGTTTTAGGGAAAAAGCTAAACGGGTAGAGATAGTTTCCATGATAACTATATCCTTTGAAACTTTATTCAACTTTGATGAGATTGTGGTGAAACTAGTATAGCTGATCTCTTTCCTCATATCACTTTGGTTCAGTGCTAACCAAAGTCAGAGGTACTTTTGTTTTTTTTTTTTTTATTTATTTTTTAATTGAATGTTAACTATGTACATTAATGCACTTCTGGGGTACAGTGTGGGGTTTTCACATGCAGTCTGAACTACTTCCATCAAACTGGTCAACACAGCCTTCATGTCATTTTCTCAGTTATTGCTTTAAAACGTTCACATTCTACTCTTAGAAAGATTCACCTGTACCCCTATAAGACAAACCGTTATTTCTTGTTGTAAAGAAGTTTTTTAAGTTATTGGGGCTTTTATTTAGCTTAGTCCTAGATGTTTTCTTGAGGCTTTTATTTAGCTTAGTCCTAGAAAACTACAAATCTTATCTACCCCCATTACAACCACCTTGAGATATTATGATTTCTTGATTTTTAATTTTTCAAAGAGTTCTATCTGAAATGTTGTATCCTTTGTGTATTTTAGAGTATTCAAATACTTACATTTAAATCTTAGTATATTCATGAATTTAAACAATCTCTTAAAACTGTATTTCTTTTGGGGATTGTCTTTTTAATTGCAAGAGTGTTACTAGGAGAAAATTACTTAAAATGGGATAATAAATTGTGATATGTCACTGAATTCTAATTTTATACTAGCATAATAACATGTTTAAGAAAAATAAATCTAGCATTACTGAAATCTGAAGTTGCCCATATATTCTTATTTAGAAGTACCTTTCATTATGGCAGGCAACTTGAATTGCTCTATACTGGAAAATTTAATGTACCACTCAATTACTATTCTTTAGCCCAATTTAAAATAATAGATTGAGAGTAAGGTCTTAATGCAGTGTAACCTTTGGAACATTAGAAATAACCTCTTTCCAGAAGTCAGTATATAGTAAGGGTATCAGTTTTATCACACTGCATGAATACATTTGTAATAGCTCTGAGGCCTTTGTTCATTACATAAATACACTCATTTCTTCTTACTAAACTTATGCTAAATACTAATTAAAGGTGAAGCTGTTCTAAATTCAGAATTATGTAATTTTTAATTTTAAAACTTTTTGATTCCTATACTGGTGAAAGGTCCAAGTTAAACATATCTTGATATTTTTATGTTATCTGATATTTCATAAAATGGGTGTTTGGAAGGAATAAATAATTCCTTCATTTTGAAGGAATAGTTTGAGATAAAATTTTAGCTATGTAAAATTCCCCTTATTCTTGCATTTTTCTTTAATAGTCATACTTTTAATATGTATAGCTGTGAAACTGTACAGAAAATATTAGCATCTTGTGATGCTACCTTTTAATGATAGCCATCAGCCTTTTCATTTATTATAAAAAGCAGATTTTCTATGTTAGGTGAAAATGTTCACAGAAACTAATTTACATACCCTCTCAAATTCCTTTTGGAATAGGGGAGGCTACAAACAAGCAAATAATAATAAAACTAATTTGCATACTCTAAAATGTTGGTCTTAATGGTACTGATGGAAGATTTCCAATTTGTAGCAAAGCAGTCACTAAGAAAATAAATGTTGTTATATTGATGTATTCTTTGTTAAAAATATATAATGCCCAAATGCAATATTGGACAAGTTTATTTTATCTCTGTTTCTTTTGTTGACCAAATAATAGACTACGATCCATGATTTTACATACAGGCAGACCTAGATGATCTTGTCAGTTTGATCTATTTCCAGTTCTGTGGATATAAATACATAGAGAGCAGGAATAGTTTTGATTTGGAATCATGGTCTTTAATGGATATATTCCTTTCTCTGTATTAGCCATGGGTTCTCAAATGTGGTTTATGCACACTTTCTCAGAAATCATCTATGGTGCTTCTTAAAACACAGTATTTTTGTGGTCAGGCCCAAAAATCTATTTTGGAGCTGATACTGGATACCTGCCTTTTAGTAAGAACCCAACATGATTTTTGTGAGCATTGAGATGTGAGAACTATTGCTACAGAGCAGAGGATAGTAAGCCTGTCCTGTAAATTGCTGGTCAGTATTTTTGGTTTTGAGGACTTTGTGGTCTAAGTTCAGTTACTGAATCCTGCCCTCTCATAGTTCAAAAGCAGCAACAAAATATATAGAAACACACGGGCATAGTTGGTCAGATTTCGTCCAAGAATTTGCCAATCTCTGATAGAATCTAGATTTTAGACCAGTGTTTTTTTGTTTTGTTTTGTTTTTTGAGACAGTTTCACTATGTGGCCTGTGGTAGAATGCCATGGCATCACAGCTCACAGCAACCTAAAACTCCTGGGCTTAAGTGATTCTCTTGCCTCAGCCTCCCAAATAGCTTGGACTACAGGTGCCCGCCAGAATGCCTGGCTGTTTTTTATTGTAGTCATCATTGTTATTTAGCTGGCCCAAGGTGGGTTTGTACCTACCAGCTTCAGTGTCTGTGGCCAGCACCCTACCCACTTAGCAATGGGTACCTCCCTAGACCAGTGGATTTTACTCTCTGAATTTTTTCTATGGCATTCTCTTTAAAATGAGTTTTAATGAGATTTTCTATATATTTATTTTTTGATGACTAAAGAAAACCCATCAATATAGAACACCTCCTGGATATATATTAAATGAATTAATAGATATAAAAAGTTTATGATATTTAAAACTTTTTCTGGGTTAAAATTAAGGGAAGTATGATTATCTTATTTCTAACTAGGTCATCTGCTTCTAATATTAGGTTCCTGTGGCTAGAGCAAGCATTCTTTGGCTAATCGGAGAGAACTGTGAACGCGTTCCCAAAATTGCCCCTGATGTTTTAAGGAAGACGGCTAAAAGCTTCACTAGTGAAGATGATCTAGTAAAACTGCAGATTTTAAATCTGGGAGCAAAGTTATATTTGACCAACTCCAAACAGGTAAGAGTCTAATCTTTTGTCAACCTGTCTGATACTTACTTTGCTCTTCACTCTTATCAAACAGCTGAGGTCTATTCCTGTGTTCCTCTATCCATTCAGCAATTACTAGGTGCCTGTTTGTTTCAGATTTTATGTTAGATAGTACAAAGAGATGGCATTCTAATCTAGTAGGGGAGAAAAATAGATAAAAGAATGAAAGAGTATGGGTTAAATGCTATAATAGATGTATTGAAACACAAGGGAATTCCAAAAGAGTTGTTGAAAATCTAAAGTAGAAGGAGCTAAGAGGTTAGAGAAAGTTTTATAAAGGATGAGACTCTTGACTACGGGCTTGTAAGCAGTGATTTACTTACTGTACAGAATAAGGAAGGAAGACAGGAAAGGATCAGAGTCATAAAACAGGTGTTTTTAAGGCTTTTAACAGCAAGTCTGAAGTGGTAGCTGCTGTGTTCTGAAAGTTTATGTCCCTCAAAGTCTGTATGTTGAAACCTATCACTCATGCGCTATTGGGGAGTAGGGCTATGGGGAGGAGATTAGGTCGTGAGGGCAGAGCCCTTTTGATGAGAGCTAGTTTACCCCTGGGGCCTCATGAAGACGCAGCGTGAAGGCACCATCTATGAATGAGAAAGTGAGTGCTTGCCAGACACCAAATCTGCAGGCCCCTTAATCCTGAACTTTCCAGTCTCCAGAACTGTGAGAAATACATTTCAGTTGTTTATAGATTTCCTCCTATATGGTATTTAATAATAGAAGCCCAAATGGGCTAAGATGTGTGTCAATTTGAGGACATGGAGTGGTTTGTATGCTCTGCTAATAATATGTATTTTGTACTGAAGGGAAACCATTGAAAACTTAAGGCCAGACTTGGCAGTGTCTGGGAGGCTGAGATGGGAGGGTTGTTTGAGGCTTGGAGTTTGAGACTAGCCTAGATAACATAGCAAGACTCTGCCTTATACAATTTTTTTTTTTAAATTAGCCAGGTTTGGTGACATATGCCTAAAGTCATAGTCCCAGCTACTTGGAAGGCTGGGACAGGAGTATTACTTGAGCCCAGTGGTTCAAGGTTGCAGTGAGCTATGATCATGCAACTGAATTCCAGCCTGGGAAACTGAGTGAGATTCTCTTTAATTAAAAAAAAATGCATGCATATGTATATGTATGTAAATTAAACTATATATATTTTAATATATATAAAATATAGAGAAATTTATAGAAATGTATATATTATATATATATGTAAGACAATGACTTTGAAGACAGCATAGTTGCACTTATGTTTTTTTCTTGACTTTTTTTTTTAAGACAGAGTCATACTTTGTCACCCTCAGTAGAGTGCTGTGGTGTCACAGCTCACAGCTACCTCCAACTCTTGGGCTTAAGTGATTCTCTTGCCTCAGCCTCGCAGGTAACTGGGACTACAGGCACCTGCCACAATGCCCGGCTATTTTTTGTTGCAGTTGTCATTGTTCAGGTGATCCAGGGCGGTTCAAAGGAACCACTGTGCTATGGGTGCCCAGCCACTTGACCTCTATTATTAATGGAAGTTTTGAGCTCAGCTTGTGAAGTATTTATTCTACTGTATATTATAGAATGGTACTTCTAGATAGCCACAATAAGTTTTACCACTCACTGGTGAAAACATAGTGATTTTTTTAAAAAAATACCCACAAATTTTCACGTAGCTTATTGTTTTCGTGACACTGATGCATTGCTGACTATGCTAAGGGTCATATAGTTCATTTTTTTAGGTGATCAAAGTACCAGAACAAATGAGAAAAGTGTCCTGTAGGATTGTTCTCCATTCTTCAACATTTCTCAAAAGGAGGAGATTAGAAAAATTAACAAGTGAAAATTAGCATTAAAGAATGATTTTAAGCACCATCATCTGGACAGTATTAAAAATATTTTTTAAATTTATGATTCATAACCTATTGGATATGAGAAAGACTAAAATGATTGCCTTTACCAAAATATAAAAAATTGGTTTTGGTACTTATTTATTTAAGCAATTTTTAAAAGTAAACTATAGAGAGGCCAGGCCATAGTGTTCAGGGACTGGTTGGTGTAAATAGTGAACATTTTCAGAATTTTTATTGAACTATTTATAAGGAATGTCTAGGTTGATTTTTATAAGATTTAGCACATCTGCTTGTATGCTTACAGAATAACTGAATAATAAACTTCTTTGCTACACCTTAAAGATGCTATGATGGCCTGGTATACAGAAAGAATCAAAAATAATTTTATAATTAGTTAACAGCTTGATTTAAGTATGTATAAGACTGATCCTCACATGAAAATCAAACTCTGGAAATATACAAAAATAAACAACTAAGACTCAGAAGAGTAAAGAAAAGCAACAAGATTCTGGAGGGGAATTGATAGTTGAAAGAAAGGAGTATCAGAGATTGATATTCCTCTTTCCTGTGGCTTTTCCGCTGAGGGCAGCTGCAGTTTGCAATATGTACAGCAGCCGAAGCTCCAAAAGGAAACCCTAAGTCCTTCTGGCTTGAGAAAGTAGAGAACAGAGTTCAGGAAAATTATGAATATTGGAAAAATAATGAAGAATTCTGGAGAGAACCCTAAAGTGGGGAAGTCTCAATATCTGTGAATCACTGTTTCTGGCTAAATTATGAATCACACGTAGAGAGTGGAGTCAGAGCAACACAGCTAAGAATAGAGAATTAAACTGAAATTTGAGGAATACCCAGTAGACAGAGTTTGACTTTTAAATCTCACCAAGTTAATTGCATGCTAAAACAGACAAAAATTCGATACCCTTCAAAGAATATAACAATATCCAGGGTCTCTACAGTATAGTATTAATAACATCCAAGATACAGTCCAAAATTATTCAGCATAAGTAGAACCAGGATGGGAGTTAATGTTTAATGGTTGTAGTTTCAGTTTAAAAGTTGAAAAAAATCTGGAGATAGATGGTGGTAGTTGATGCACAACGCTGTGATTATCTTCATGCCACTAACTGTACACTTTGAAATGGTTAAAATGGCAATTTGTGTTTTCTTAACCTCAATAAAATAAAAGTGAAGAAGACTAGGAAAAAGTAATTTTCAAGAAAAAAAAGAAAAAATCAACAGAAAGCAGCCCCCAGATGGCCCAGATCGAATTTGCAGGCATTTTGAAGCAACAGCTATAAATATGGTTAATGATACAAAGGAAAATATACTCACAATTAATGAAAAGATAAGAAATACCAGTAGAGAAATAGAAACTAAAAAAAGAATCAAATGGAAGTTCTAGAACTAAAAAAATCAACATTTTGTCCAATTAGAATATTATATATTCTTTAACAATTAAATAGTTTTCCTTTTTGGTATAGAATTGTAAAGCTGCTTTGCTGCTTCATATGTACTATATATACATATATAAATATATATATTATTTATTTATTTTTTTTTCTGAGATAGAGTCTCATTCTATCACCCAGGGTAAAGTGCAGTGATATCATAGCTCACAGCAACCTCAAACTCTTGGGCTTGAGCAATCCTCTTGCCTCAGCCTTCCAAGTAGCTGGGACTACAGGCATGTGCCATTGTGCCCAGCTAGTCTTTCTGTTTTCAGTAGAGATGGGGTCTTGCACTTGCTTAGGCTGGTCTTGAATTCCTGACCTCAAACAATCTACCTGCCTCCCCTTCCCAGAGTCCTAGGATTACAGGCATGAACCACTTTGCCTGGCCTGAGATAAAAGTTTGTATTTGGAAAACAGTTTTAAATTAACTATGTGGTGACTACCATAGAACTATTTGATACTGATTAGTGGGAGGCAGGTAGTATTGAAGGTACAGGTTCTAAAGTTAGCCTTTTTGGCTTCAAATCCTATTGTGCCACTTACTAACTACATGATTTTAGACAAATTATATAACCTATTCATGACTTAGTTTCCTCATCTGTAAAATGGGAATTATAATAATATAATCAATTAAGCTATAACACAATATCGTGTTGTACAAAAGCACACAATAAAAGCCATAGGGATGGCTCGGCGCCTACAGCTCAACCAGCTAAGGTGCCAGCCACGGACACCTAAGGTGGCGGGTTCGAATCCCCAGCCCGGATCCGCCAAACAACAATAATGGCTGCAACCAAAAAATAGCCAGGTGTTGTGGCGGGCGCCTGTAGTCCCAGCTACTTGGGAGGCAGAGGCAAGAGACTCGCTTGAGCCCAGGAGTTGGAGGTTGCTGTGAGCTGTAATGCCACGGCACCCTACCCAGGGGGACAGCTTGAGGCTCTGTCTAAAAAAAAAAAAAAAAAAAAAAAGTGGCAGATAGTAATCTGCAACTCTCTGGCTGCTGGTGTCATTTACCCATGTAACTTTTCTGGGAGTGTGCTGGCAACAGGCAGCAAAGTCCATAAACACATTCCCACCCCTTTGATCGGCTTCTGGGAATTTATCCTGAGAACCTATCTGAGATAGGGATAGGATTTACATACGAGAATGTTTACTGCCATGGTTCTAATTAAAGAGGATCCAACCTAAGCTTCTAACAGTGGGAAAATGGAAAAATAATTGATGGTACATCTCTGTGATGGACTATAGTAATTAGAAATGGTATAAAAAACTTAATGACACACGGAGAAGACCAGAAAAACAAAACACCAAGACACACACAGCTCCATACAGAATAGGCTTAAAGATATCCATGATTTAATTTTTATATGGCCCCTGTATTTTTTCACATTTTTGATAATGTATATGTACTATTTCTACAAATGAAACTTTCTTCTTTTCTTTCTTTTAAATCAGAGACATAATTCCCAAGAGTTTGGGAATACTGTTACATGGGCATAAACTGAAATGAACTGAATTCCACACTTTATGTAGCAAGGTTTGAGTCAAATGTTGATATAATGTGTTGAGTGTCTATTATGTGCTAAGAAGATTTATTATACCTGTTTTATAGAGGCAATAAATGGTATAATTGAGGTCCCAACACAAGTACATTTGGTTTCAAATTCTTACCTTTTTTTTTTGAGAGAGAGACACAGCTCACAGCAACCTCAAACTTTTGGGCTTAAGCGGTTCTCTTGCCTCAGCCTCCCAAATAGCTGGGACTACAGGGGCCCACCACAATGCCAGGCTATTTTTTGTTGTTGTAGTTGTCATTGTTGTTTAGCAGGCTGGGGCTGGGTTCAAACCTGAACCTGCTAGCCCTGGTGTATGTGGCCGGTGCCCTAATCACTGAGCTACGGGCACTGAGCCAAAATTCTTTCTTTTTTTGATTATGCTAAATACAAGCAAACTCAAGAAGGGTAATAAGCAATTCACAGCCAAATCCTGCACAAGATTTTGGGGATTAGGGCATTATATGGTACTAGATTTGGTATGGGCAGCTGAGAATAGTCACAGGTCATACCCCATTTTTCCTTTCTTTCTTTTTTTCTTTGAGACAGAGCCTCAAGCTGTTGGCCCTGGGTAGAGTGCCATTGCATCACAGCTCACAGCAACCTCCAACTCCTGGGCTCAAGCAATTCTCCTGCCTCTGCCTCCCAAGTGGCTGGGACTACAGGCACCTCCCACAACGCCCAGCATTTTTTTTTTTTTTTTTTTTTTTTGGTTGCAGCGGTGATTGTTGTTTGGTGGGCCCGGGCTGGATTCCAACTCACCAGCGTAGGGGTATGTAGCTGGCGCCTTAGCTGCTTTAGCCACAGGCGCGGAGCCTCCTTTTTTTTTTTTTTTTTTTGAGACAGAGCCTCAAGCTGTCCCCCCTTGGTAGAGTGTCGTGGCATTACAGCTCACAGCAACCTCCAACTCCTGGGCTCAAGCGAGTCTCCTGCCTCCGCCTCCCAAGTAGCTGGGACCACAGGCGCCCGCCACAACGCCTGGCTATTTTTTGGTTGTTGTTTGGTGGGTCTGGGCTGGGGATTCGAATCTGCCACCTTAGGTGTACGTGGCTGGCGCCTTAGCCGGTTGAGCTATAGGCGAGCACAAATATAATACATTTAAAAAAATTATGTATAGGGCGGCACCTGTGGCTCAAAGAAGTAGGGCGCCAGCCCCATATGCCAAAGGTGGCGGGTTCAAACCCAGCTGTGGCCAAAAAAAAATGTATTATTTTATTCTTTGGCATATTTCTCATTTGAGTGAATTTTTTAGTAGATTGCTGTTGTTGTTTAAAAGGCCATGAAATTTTCTTTCTTTTTGAGACAGAGCCTCAACTGTCCCCTTGGGTAGAGTGCTGTGACATCACAGCTCAGAGCAACCTCCAACTCCTGGGCTCAAGTGAGTCTCCTGCCTCCACCTCCCAAGTAGCTGGGACTACAGGCGCCTGCCACAATGCCTGGCTATTTTTTGGTTGCAGCCGTCATTGTTGTTTGGTGGGCCCAGGCTGGATTCAAACCCACCACCTTAGGTGTATGTGGCTGGTGCCTTAGCCACTTGAGCCACAGGCACTGAGCCAGGTCATGAAATTTTCACCAGAATTTGTTAAATTATATTTCACACACAAAATGGCTTTCAAAGTCTCAACACTTAATTGTGATTTTTTTCTGATGTCCACACTTTATTTACCGTAGAAAAAACGCATTCAGTCATAGCATTAATTCCTGGTAAGGACAGCACATATCCTACAATTCTTAGTGAATTATTGTATGGAACATGGTTTGTTTCAAAATGATGAAATATTTCTAAACATTTGTTCTCTATTGTGATTTTTGCTGATGTCCAAGAGTTAACCCTTTCCTTATCAATATATATATTTTTAATAATGATACCTTTTAAGTCGTAAGTGTCACTTTCAAGGCTGGCAGTAGACTTTTTGCTGCCAGTATAAAATACAAATAATATGAGTACTGTCTGATAAATTAATGAAATAAATAAATAAATAAATAAATAACTTACCTAAATTATCTGAATAGCTGATTTGTTGACATCACTTGTTTAACTAGCACTAGCCCTAAGTACGATGTGTATTGTCTGAGAGGCAGTTAGAAAATGTTTTCGTGGTTGCCAATGCCAAAAAATGCCATTGTTGGCTTGGTGCCTGTGGCTCAAGTGGCTAAGGCATCAGCCACATACACCTAAGGTGGCAGGTTCGATCCAGCCTAGGCCACCAAACAACAGTGATGGCTGCAACCAAAAAAAATAGCCAGGCATTGTGGCGGCTGCCTGTAGTCCCAACTACTTGGGAGGCTGAGGCAGGAGACTCGCTTGAGCCCAGGAGTTGGAGGTTGCTGTGAGCTGTGGTGCCATGGCACTCTGCCCAGGGGGATAGCTTGAGGCTCTGTCTCAAAAAAAAAAAAATGCCGTTGTTCATTAAGTCCAAACAATGGTGGTCAAATTCTAACTGATCAACAATGCAAACTTTGATAAGCAGTTCTTGATAATCAGTTCTCAACAATTATTTGTTATTATTAAAATTTAACATTATAAAATTAACAAAAATAATATAAAACTCATATCCTGGCGAAATAGCCACATGGCAGTGTTGGGACCAGAATTGCAGCTAAGAGACCACCACACACATCTAAAGACAAAAAGTGCTTTATTTTGCAAGCATATGCCTGGGCCACTCTTCCCTTCAGCAAGGCTGGAGGAAGGGTGACCCCCTAGCGAAGCGAGCTGAGGTTTTTAAAGAGCATAGAGTAATTTCATTGGGTGTTTTGTCTGGCTGGGCTGCTATTGGCTGAGCTGTTTATGGTTAGGGACCCTCTAGAGAGGAGGGGGCTACTTGTTTGTTCCAGACAGTTTGGCTCCTTCTGAGCTAATTGTCCTTGCCTAAAAGCGAGGGAGGGAGCCAATCTCCTTCTGATACCGATTCCACCTGGGCAACCTTGCCCATGAGGGGAGTAGGGAGTTTACATTAGCCTTTTCATTTCCAAATGAAGTTACTTTTTTTTTTTTTGAGACAGAGCCTCAAGCTGTCCCCCTGGGTAGAGTGCCATGACTTCACTGCTCACAGGAACCTCCAACTCCTGGGCTCAAGCGAGTCTCCTGCCTCAGCCTCCCAAACAGCTAGGACCACAGGTGCCCGCCACAACGCCCGGCCATTTTTTGGTTGCAGCCATTATTGTTTGGCGGGTCCAGGCTGGATTCAAACCCTCCACCTTAGGTGTATGTGGCTGGCACCCTAGCCGCTTGAGCCACAGGCACCGAGCCCAAATATAGTTACATTAACCTCTTCTTTCTCAAATGGAGTTACATTAACCTTTTCAGCAACCGAAAACTGTCTATTCCCTTCCTGTTCTCCCGCTGTTCCCTAGCTTGTCATGCATTCTTTTTTTTTTTTTTTTTTTGTAGAGACAGAGTCTCACTTTTTCACCCTTGGTAGAGTGCAGCGGAGTCGCTCCAGCAATCTCCAACTCCTGGGCTTAGTGATTCTTCTGCCTCAGCCTCCCAAGTAGCTGGGACTACAGGCGCCCGCCACAACGCCCAGCTATTTTTTGTTGCAGTTTGGC
>CAUYTI010096463.1:0-11617 GCA_963575145.1 Galago senegalensis | reverse complement strand
GCCCCCAGCAGAAGACCCAACTCCCATTTCTGCATTCCTCTGCCCCACCTTCCTTCTTTCTGAGTACTTTAAAACTAGGCTTATTGCCTCGATTAAAGAGACCTTGACAAAAGAATATGCAGGGTCTCCTTCCTTTCTTTCTTGCCGTTCTTTTTCAGGCTTGGTCCCTCTCGCCCCACAAATAACCGTCCCGCCGGACGGGACACTGGGCACTGCACACCTCCCTGCAGGGGTGCCCTCACCCCCAGCCTCACTCTGGACCTTCAGGTCAGTGGCACAGGGCTCCACCTTTAGTGCTGCCCCAACCTGCTGTCCCTCACCCCTTCTTCATGCTCCCCACCACCCCCCCTCCCAAAGTCTGAAGATTGCTTTTCCGGTCCCAGCTCCACCATGCAGCAAGCACCTGGCTTACATAACTCCTCTGCACCATCCAGGAGCAAGCCACCTTTGTAAAGTAGGAAAAACAATCCCAACTAACTCAGAGGATGGAATGAAGGAGGGTATGGGTAAAAGAGCCTCAAAACCATGACTCTGGGTGTAATTGGTTTACTTGGCCTCTGCGGCAGCCTGGCTGACAGCCTTGCTGTCTGTCTGCACTGACTGAAATGTTCCTCTCTCTGGCTCTGGAGGAGCACTGCTTCTGGAAGTGGCTTCTCTGTGGCTCCCTGGTTGCCCCTCCTGTTGCCTGTGTTCTCCAGGGCCAACAGCATGCAGAGGCCACCTGCCACATGGCCACAGGCCCGTGGAACGCTAGGTGGCAGCCAACCCCAGGTGCTCACGGGAGGACTCAGCCTGCTGGGGCAGGACACCAAGCTAATGAGGAGAGCCCAGGCACATCTGCCCAAGTCCACAGCTGCCTCCTCTTTGGTGCCTGTTGGCTGAAGGACACAAAGAAGGCTCCTATTACTAAACTCAGGCAAAGGCCTTGGAGACAAAGGGCAATCTGGGCTGACCTGGAGCCAGTTCTTCTACCGACCAGGGCTTCCCTCATGTCACACAGAATGATGCCCTGGGGAGCAGGTAGGATTGGCTGAGGTCTGGGTGGCACCAGAAGGGCTTGTTGTGGCTGCCTCTCAGGTGGGAAAGATGCTTTACCTACAGTGCCTGAAAATCCCTGCGGACAGTGGGACCTGGAGGTGCCCCTGGGATCCTGTTCAGGCTGAGGACACAAGCTTTCAACGTTCACCAAGCCTCTCTCTGCATGGCCTCCTTACCCTCAGCATACCAGCATGATTGATCCTCTCCCATTTTAAAATAATTCTTACTCATCTTTCCTCTCTGTTCACCACCCCCTCTCCTTGTTCTTACCTTCTTTGCCTGATCACTCCATCGCTCTGCCTCACTACTCGCTGTCACTGTCAATGCCCTGCACCCCAAGTCTCTCTCCTGCAGCTCAGTGCTCTGGCACAGGCCACACTCTCACTTTGCCAGCACCAGGTCCCTCCTGCTTGTACTGTGCCACACCTCTTTGATGCAGGCCATATCTGTGCCCTCTCCTTGACACACTCTGCCGCTGCCTTGCTCCAGCCCCATTGAAAGCATCCTTCTGGATCTGCTTTACAGTCTGCTCCAACCCAATACCCTCAACCAGGACTTCTATGCCAAAGATTTCCAAACCTCGGCCTTAGAACCTGTCAGCCTTTTCTCCTGGGCCCTGCGTCCATCTGGCTTACTGTGCTCAAGAATGACCTTATCTCTCTGCCCCTTGCCCTGAGTCAACCTGTTGCTTTCTGACTCAGTAAAGAACATATCAAGGGACCCGGGGGTGCCAAAGTCAGACCATCGGAAGTCACTTTTGACTGCTACCCTGACCCACACCATCCACATCACTGTGATAGCCAGGACTTGTCATTCCTGCCCCCTCAGTACCTCTCAAATCTGTCCCCCACCCTGGCCACATCAACTCTTCACTGAGCCACTAAAACTGACTCTGAATTGTTTTCCTGGTTTTTGTTCCTACCTCTCCTCCATCCCCACCACCCACTCCTGCATTGTCCTCACTTTGCACCATTGTCTTTATAAAATACAAAGCTAAACAAGTTATTCCTATGCCCCAAATTGTCAAGATCCCATTCAAATGCTACTGCAGGGCCCCAAAGAACCTCCCTGCCCTGACCCCACCCCCCTTCTTCAGGCACACCTCTTAGCAACCTCCACCACCACTCCCCCAAACTCTGTCTCTCTCGGTGCCATCAAAGTGCCCCTGCCTCTCCTCCCACTGCACCTTGGTCTGGACCACTTCTGCTGCCTCCTTTTTGTGATGTGAGGCTCAGTTCAAGATTTGTCAGCTTTCCAACCCTCGTCCTGTGCTGGGTGCTCTTCTCCACGCTTTCTGAATTAAATGACTCAGTGTTGTGATTGTGTGGCCATGTGCTATTAGACACATCTTGCGGAGAACACCTGCATTGTTTTTGCCTTTGGGTCCCCACCATGGAGTTCATTACCTGACACAGAAGGGGTTAGGCACAAGTTTATTAGATAGGTAAACAGACAGATGGAAAAGGAGAAAATCATTGTCCAGGACAAGTTCCCTGCTTATTCAGAGGTGAACTGGTATTTTGATTCCTCCCTTAATGCCAAGCCTGTGGTATCATTACCTGAAGCCAGACCCAAGACCTCTGCCAATGAAAAAGAAGCCAAACTCTATAAAATACTTTAAAGAAGTTTATGCTGGGCCAAATTTGAGGACCGTAACCTAGAGCCATATCCAAGAAGCCTTGAGCAAGTGGACTCATGGTGGTGGGTTACAGTTTGGTTTATCTGTTTCCGGGAGACAGAAATCACACTTCAAGTCTTAAGTCAATCCATGGAAGGCACATCTCTGGGGCCCACATGCTGGGACAGCTCAAGGGAATATTTCAGATTATAGGTGAGTTGGTTAAAGAAATGAAGTCTAAAGGCTTGGGATGTTTTAAGTTGGTAAGAAATTCTGTTAATCAGAGAGAAGCCACCAGACTCATACCCAGATGCAGATGATTTACTAGGATTATTGAGGACCTGCAGGTGGGTCTTACACAGCCTTAGGCCTGTCAATGAGTCATAGAAGATGTCTCCAAGAAGGGGGGCATGATGAGGCCTGCCCGACCTCCCTTCTCATGTCTAGCAACTCAGCTTAGAGTATCCCCTTGGTGAAGAGGAATTCCATGTAGTCAGCTGGTGGGAAGGAGCCTTAAAATTTCATTTTAGTTCACAATCCTCCTCTTCTGGCCAAGATCCAGGGGAGCCAGCATTGGCTCTTACTTTGTCCCCTCTGTTGCTGGGGTGCTGTGGCTACCTATTCCGGGTCTATCCAGGCCCTCGGTGGGACCCATGTGGCCAAAAGAAATGAAAAACAAAAATTGCTGATAGCCAATTGAAGGTCTCAAGCCAGAGAGGACTAGGGTGGACAGACTCTCATCAACCCTTTAAAACATTCTGAGAATGTCAAAGGCAAGCCTGCAGAATTAATTCACCTGTAACTATTGAGCTACTAAATTCTTGGATTTACTTGCAACCTTGTAGCAAACAAAATATTGTTAACCATTTAAGCTAAAGAATTTAGAGACTTCTGTTGTGTCACAATATTTTAATCTCTTTTATAATTTGTCCCAAGGTAGCTAATAAATTTCTTGTTATATTTTCTTTTGTATAAACCCCATCACCATGAACAATTATACTCAGGAAGCTTTAAGTCTGTGAGAAGCAGGAAATTTTTTTATGATTAGGATGGATATTTGGGCCAGGTGGCCCCAAAAGACAAAGTTTCTCATTTAGTATTTGTTTAGGCTTCTGTGTGCCCATCCTCAATCTGGAGGGTATAAACTAAGTCTGTCCCTCAGATTCAGCCTCACACTCTCACATGCCTGCTTCTTCCAAGGCAGTCCCTCAGACCTGGGGTGAGAATGTTTGTGGTTTTAGCTGTAGTTTTAGTAGTTCAGTGTTGGCAACTCATAACAGGTTGGGCCTGGAAGGATTCAGTTGTTTTAAATTCTGGTAAACTTGCTATTTACTTAATATTTGTCATGACTCTGGAAAACAAAGCAAAAGAATAAGTAATATTTTAAATAAAAAACCATAAAAAATATTTTAGTTCTTTCCATGACATCTTATGAAAGAAGCAAATCTTGGACTATAGCTAATTATAAACTGTTTAAGAAGAATCAAAGCAAAATAATAATTGTGGATAATAAAAATCTTACCATAGCCATGGTTAAAGATGTATATTTTGTGGCTCACAATTTAACATATACATTTGTAAGTGTATATGTTAATTTTAATACTCAGTATATACCATTAACGAAAGATTAACACAATTCACTTTTTTTAAGCACCTTTTGTAACTGTAGAAGTCAAATGTGACTTAAGTATTAAAATTTTAATAATTTTTTTCTTTCTTTAAATGTGTATACATTTTTAGCACCCTCTGTATAAATATTAATATTATTGATAATATATGCAAAGGCATATTAGAATTTTAGGAATGTAATATAGTTTGGGAACAGATATTTATAACATATTCATATAAATACTTCCCAAAGATAATTAAATACCATGCCATAATTGACAATGCTTTCCTAACACTGTTGAACATGCCAGTAAGCCCAGTAAGTTTCTCTTGTACTTTAGTGGCTTTGTTATTAAAACTTACTTTGAGGTTAAAATAACTGCATTTATAATTTTGTTTTTCAAAAGTTTGTCAAATAGTGCAGGTTTTAAACATTTGTTTTAAATAGAGTCATGAGTCACTGTAAACTAGTCATCTTCGTTTAACCAAGAGTGACAGTCATCAGAAGACTTTAAAGGAAATCTGGGAAGTGAGACAGGTGTGAACCGCAGCTCCTGCAATTTGGTTTTTCTAGTTAGTCAGAAACCTGAAGACAACACAGGGATTATCTTCATAAAGCATAAACTTTTTGTTTCTGGCCAGTTACCAAAAAGGAAAAAACAAAACAAAACAAACAAACAAAAAACCTTCTTAGTGTGATTGTTTTTGTTTGTTGGTTCTTCATGGAAGACCCATTTGGATAACTTGGAGGTAAAACCTGATGAGAAGGGCACATGCCAGGGTGTATGCAGGGTGGAGCGTGAATAGTATAACACAGGAACATGAATAAGAAACTTCAGCACTTCAAATGGGACACATGACTCTCAGCAACAGCCTAGGAGATTTCCTGGCCATATTTAATACAGACACATCAAGCAAGGTCAAGAGTACATCAACATTATATTAAGATATATTGGAGGAAAACATGGTTTTCTCAAACCTTCAAGATAAAATATTCTAATATCAGACCATAATACCAGACGTAGAACCAGAAGGGGAGAAAAAATGACAAGAGGTGGCAGAAAGTTGCAGGTGACAGTTACCAACCCAGCTCATTTAAAGGGAAAAGCTGAAATCAGTAAAACACAGATGAAGTTAGGATTTAAGATATGTCTGCAAATTTTTTTAATTAAAAAGGAAATAGCTTATAGAATTAAAATGAATATATCATGTAATTTCACTAACAGAAAATTAATACTTTAAGAAATCTTTGTTATTTCAACTAAAAATTCTTTTTGTTTTTTTTATTTATTTTTTTAGTTTCTTTTTTTTTTTTAAATGATAGCTGTATACATTAATGCAAACATGGGGTACAGTGTAGTTACATGGATGGAACTGGAAAATGTTCTTCTTAGCAAAGTATCACAGGAATGGAAGAAAAAGTATCCAATGTACACAGCCCTTTTATGAAACTAATTTATAGCTTTCAAATGCAAGATAAAAATTCTCTTTTTGAATTATAGCCAACTTGATTCATACAAAATTCCTTCCTAGATTCGCATCTCTAAAATTTATCCCAATGTGCACAGGTCATCTATAGCAGACTTATGCTTGCTGTTGTTCTAAATCCCCCTTTTCTTAAATACCCAGTTATTTTAGGACAAAAGACCTAATATAGACAAACTAAAGTACAAGTGCAAGAGAAGGCAAACTGAACCTCGCTCTGTCCTCCCTGTTTCCTTTTGCAGTTTATTCAAAAGGTGAACAAAAATCTTTTGTTATTCGTATTAAAAATATGAAAATCGGCTCAGCGCCTATAGCTCAACCAGCTAAGGCGCCAGCCACGTACACCTAAGGTGGCGGGTTCGAATCCCCAGCCCAGGCCTGCCAAACAACAATGACGGCTGCAACCAAAAAATAGCTGGGCGTTGTGGCAGGTGCCTGTGGTCCCAGCTACTTGGGAGGCGGAGGCAGGAGACTTGCTAGAGCCCAGGAGTTGGAGGTTGCTGTGAGCTGTAATGCCACAGCACTCTACCCAGGGGGACAGCCTGAGGCTCTGTCTAAAAAAAAAAAAAAAAAAAAGAAAATCTTTTTCAAAAGAGAAAATCAAATTTTACCTTTGCATTGGTCATTAGTGGAAAAACTAACTTTAACAAAACCTCACAAGCAAATCTGTCTAATTTTGATCAATTTTACTGTAAGTTATGATTTCTTTTTTTTGAGACAGCCTCAAGCTGTCCCCCTGGGTAGAGTGCCATGACATCACAGCTCACAGCAACCTCCAACTCCTGGGCTCAAGCGAGTCTCCTGCCTCAGCTTCTGAGTAGCTGGACCCACAGGCGCCCACCACAATGCCCAGCTATTTTTTGGTTGCAGCCAGCATTGTTGTTTGGCGGGCCTGGCCAGGATTTGAACCCACCACCTTAGGTGTATGTGACTGGTGCCTTAACCACTTGAGCAACAGGCACCAAGCCGTAAGTTATGATTTTTATAAACCTTTTAAAACCTCTATTTTGAACTTTTATATTCATTTAGTTTTTATTATTTAATTTAAAACAGTTTTAAAGCTTATAAATTAGACAAAATTATCTTTTTTAACAAAAACTATTTCTATGTCTAATAACCTTTTGCTTCTCTTCTATCTAGTCATTTTAATAACATATACAGGGCATCCATAAAGTTTGTGTGCAATTTAAAATAGTTGCTCATCATACCAATCTTCAGAGAAACCTGGGAAGTTAAAGTAACCTTGATCTCTTATCAGTCCCTAATATTTATTAGCCCTTAAAAATGTAGTTAGTTTTTATATCATATTAAAAAAATGAAAGTATATAAACTTAGACTTATGTTTAATAATAATGTCTTAGTATTTTATCTTATAAATGACTTGGACATATCATGATCATCCTTTTTAACTTAATATAACATGACTTTAAGATTCTAAATTATATAAAATTTTTATTTGTATTTATCCCATTTATATTTACCTAATTTATTTATCTTATAAATTTACTTAGATTATCATTTTAAGTTATTTTCATTTAACCATTTTTATACCAGATGAATTAAATATATAATGCAGCCTGGGGATCAATATACAGTTTTAATTACTGCTTTTAAACTCATAAATTCTACTAAGAAAGAAACAAACATAAGTATTTTAATAAGACTTGTTAGAATATATCCTATTTACAGATGTTAACTAATTAGATCCTTCCAAAACACTATATCCCAAAACAAAATCTATTGACATTGTAAGGATCAAAGTGTCCCTGCCCACCTCCCCACAAAGTTTAGCCAACCTGTAGGGAGCCAGGACCACTGTTCCCATACAGGTTCATTGAAAATTTATTGATATGAGGCAGAGTAATTAATAGGAGAAAAAATTACAAATTTATACATGGAAGCTTTGAGAATAAACACTCAAAGATACAGGAGAAATTGTCCATTTTTTTGCTGAGAGTCAACAAAGCAAGGGTAGTCATGTAGAAGTATGGTCGGACAAAAAGGGCAAGATCTAATAATGGAGCAGGTTGAGCAGCAGAACCCAGCAAAGCCTGAACACCTCAACGCCGTCTGACCACAGTGAACATTCCTTCCTTCTGGGTGTGGGCAGAGCGCTTTCAGGGATGGGGGTTTTATAGTAGGTCAGATGGTTAATTTGTGCCAGTTTTTACACTGAATAATTTTAGATTTTATGGGTAGTTTTCACAAAAAGAGGTCCTGGCTTTTATGACCTTCTGTGGGGAAGAGGGATCCTGACCCTCATAGCTAGCTTTAAGGAAGTGTGGGTCAAGAGGCAGGAAGACAAGGGGACTCGGTAGTTTTCTCAACCCCATCAACATGATGCCACTTGACTGTAGATGGAAAAAAAGCCCTCAGCACTCATCATTAGCAGCTGCAACAATGACACAGTTGCAGCAGGTTTTTTCCTTACACGAGGATTAGGATTAAGCTGTTTTTAAAAAACAAGCTACATAGTCTCAAAACATTTTCCAACTTGAGTGTAAACTTGAGTACAGGCACTATTTCCAAAGAGTAAGAGTGTTTTGAGATTCTCTTTGGATTTTAACAATCATTGTTTTATCTTAAAATAAATTACTATACACAAATTAACAGTTTAGGATTTTTTTTCTATAGGCAAAAAGTTTGCTATGGCAACATACTGTACTAATTAGCTAGTAAGTCAAGAGTGAACAAGACCAAGGGAAAGCTAAAGCTTTCAATTTAAGTTTTGCATCTGTAATTTCTAGGACATCTTTGAATCCCTAATAGCAACTGTTCATATTAGATGGTAGGAAGAGTAAGTTGTAACACATTTTATGAGTACCTTTCTACAGACATTGAAATCAGTGGAAGAAACTGTATCTGCAGCTAGTTTTAAAAGATCAAGCCCAAAATATTTTCATAAGCCTTAGACTATTAGGTTTTTATGCTTTATTTACTTGATGTTTTATTTATTCCAATCTGCTGACACTAATTTTTTTGTGTAGACATATCTATGCTTTTACTAGATAAGAACCTTAAAATTAAACACACAGGTATTTTTGTTGATAACTCAAAAGATATAAATAGTATCATTAGACCTACAATATTAAATTTACCTTAACTTATCAAAAATCACACAAACGCATCATTTTTTCTTTGGCTGGGTTTATACATTTTTGTTTTTTGTTTTTTTGTTTGTTTGTTTTTGCAGTTTTTGGCTGGGGCTGGGTTTGAACCCACCACCTCCAGCATATGGGGCTGGCACCCTACTCCTTTGAGCCACAGGAGCCTCCCTGGGTTTATAGTTTTATAACCCTTGTGTCAAAAGCCCAAGAGTTTGAGGTTACTGTGAGCTAAGATGTCATAGCACTCTACCAAGGGCAACAAAGTGAGACTCTGTCTGAAAAAAAAAAAAATGATTACCAAGTTCAGATGAACTAGAAAAACATTTGGATTTGTTTATGAGTGCTTCCTTATTTATAAGCCAATTTGTGCCGTGTAGGAACAAACACATAATACATGGACATACACAAAACATTGCTCACACACAGGCAAAGTTGCAACAGACTTTTTGAGATCAGACAAGTAAGTTCATGAACTCATCCTAGAAAAAGTGCCACATACCTCATTGCTGAATATCATTATCGGCACCTTTGAAGTGCTCTCATTGGCCATCTGGTGACTACAGTGATTCTCGTACCTCAAAAACCTACCCATGAGATGGTAAAAGACAACTGCATCCAAATTTCTTCTGACAAATTTGGAACTTGTTCATGTGGCAAAACTTCAGTTGCCCTGATAGGGAACCTAATTATGCCTATGGATCCAAGTTTTTGGTAAAGCAATATTCATGGCAATTTGATTTAAACAATGTCTTTTACCCTTTTTTTTCCTTCAGTTTAAAATGAGTTTTCAATGTCAACATTTTAATTACAGCTGCTGGCACAATCTCCAGTTACTCTTCATTTGGTGATACCAAAAACAATGGGTTTATCTCATAATCAGAAAAACTTAGCAGGTTTAGAGTGAGCAGAAAAGAAAAAAGGAAGACCAGCAGTCTGAGAGACTGGATAGATATTCTTACTCCACAGTGGCAGGTCATCATTTTAGCTATGAATTTCCTTGATACAATTTTCCCTTCAGTAAAAAATCTTGTGCATGAGAATTGGCCATAACCAGATGGAGTCCCAGAAACTCTGGCATGACTTTGAGTCTTTCCATTTACACAAATGCTTGCAAGCAGAGGTGCCATAAGCCAACCGGGTGCCAGAAGGAGGGCATTGTCGTTATCTTTGCTCATTTTTAAGGAATTTGTTTCCCATTTTTCTTTTTAAAAAGCAACCAAATTCTAGCCTAGAACTAGATTACAGTGTGCTGACTGTGGGCAGGGCTCCAGTGTGTCACCACCGAGTAGTTCCCACACTCAGTTTCTCTCTTTGGGGGTCAAAAAGGTGAGCAATCAGCTCCTACATGTGGAAATGTCACCAGATAAAGAGGGTCTGGCCACCTGTCACTGTCAGTAAAACAGCAGAGACAGGGACAGGTCCACCAACCTTTATGTCAGAAGGCAGGCAATTCTCAAGAACAGTGAAAGTAGCCTCTCCAAGACTGTTCTGTTCTTACATTCCCCAAATCACAGTTTTATAGATGAAAGTTCAAAGTAGAAGCCATATTAACCCTTATCTTAAACAACAATAATAGGCATAACTCATGACCCAAAACAACATTCCAATTCAAAAGTTAATCTCCTAAATCAATTGCCCTAAACTACTACAAGATATATACACTTTTAGGGTAAAGCTGAATTTACAAAACAGCAGGAATGGGAGGCATGAGGTGAAGCTTGCATAGGACCCAACAGAGCAGACCAGCTGTGTCTTCTCAGCCCCACCCTGAAAGCCTCCATCTTATTCTCACTACATGCACTTTCAAATCCCAGATGAGCTTTCTATTAATTAGTTTTGTTGAGGAGTTTCCTATAGGGCCACTTGTGCTGCAGGAAATTGCCCCAGGCAACTCCCACTCAGGCTCCTGTCACCCAGGGGTGCCTATTGGCTGGTATGGGGGGAGGGAAATAAAATGCCCTTTCTCTTCAGAGCTGAGGAACTCAGTCTCTCATTTATCTATAAACAAGTCAATTTGGTTTCCTCTTTAGCAAATGTGCAAAAAGGCCAACTTAATTTTAGGATGTAAAGGTAGTGAAGAAGCCCCTTTGAATCAAATCAAATCAAAATTAGGATCCCAAATAACACTTTCCTAGGAGAAGAGCCAACAGCTCAGAATAAATCCAGGACCATCAGCCAAGAATGGAGGAACTGGGGAAGACTTACCAGTTCCACCCAAGGAGAAGCTCAGAGTTAGGGGACCCCAAAAGGGGCCATGTGGGTACCTGGCACTAAATTTGAGCCACACCATCCAGAGTCTTCTCTGAGCTCCATGTCTGTATACCAATCTTGTCAACAAATTCTGTAAAATAATTTAAAGAGGTTTATTTGGAGCCAAATTCGAGGATCATGGCCTGAAGCCATGGCCAAGAAGCCTTGAACAAGTGGACTCACTGAGGTTGAGTGACAGTTTGGTTTTGTGCATTTCAGGGAGATAGGAATTACAGGGACAGTCCTAATTCATATGTGTAAGGTATACAGTGGTATGGCCCCAAAACGCTAGATGTCTCAAAGGTAGAGGGTGTTAAGGATTATGGGTGAGCTTAAAGATTCTTAAAATTTTAATTGATTAAAGAAATGCGGAGGATTCTGGGAAGATGGCCGACTGGTAGCAACCCTGGTCAGAGGCTCCTGAGCAAAGGAAGAAAAACTGGTTGGAAACAGAATCTATGAGGCCAAAGACGGGGAGCTGAGCCCAGAAAGAAGTTCGGCAAGCTATAAA